>CAUYRT010036630.1:0-24088 GCA_963574885.1 Lepilemur ruficaudatus
CTCACAGCAACTTCAAACTCCTAGGCTCAAGCAATCTTCCTGTCCCGAGTAGCTGGGACTACAGGCATGTGCCACCATGCCCGGCTAATTTTTTCTATATATTTTTAGTTGGCCAATTAATTTCTTTCTATTTTTAGTAGAGACAGGGTCTCACTCTTGCTCAGGCTGGTCTCGAACTCCTGACCTTGAGAGATCCACCGCCTCGGCCTCCCAGAGTGCTAGGATTACAGGCATGAGCCACCGCGCCCGGCCAAAGTCTGTTTCTTAAAGCCCTTTAAGAAGTGGTAGGTAGAAGTCAGGTTCTCAACCTGCCAGAGGCAGGTGAGTAAGTCAATAAAGGATCTTAAGCAAGTAAATCAAAAATAACATTTAACTGATATTACAGTTAGGGAAGGAAAGAGGCTATGGCCAGTTGCATGATAAACTTAAAATACCTCTCACATGACTTCTATAGTCACCTCCAAGTGACAGGGATTTATAGCACCTTTTTTCCTAATAAAAAAAAGGCCAGGCACAGTGGCTCACACCTATAATCTCAGCACTCTCAGCAGCCTAGGTGGGAGGATTGCTTAGTTAGGAGTTTGAGACCAGCCTAAGCAAGCATGAGACCCCCTCTCTACAAAAAATAGAAGAATCAGCCAGGTGTGGTGGCATGCACCTATAGTCCCAGGTATTCGAGAGGCTGAGGCAGGAGGATTGCTTGAGCCCAGGAGTTTGAGGTTACAGGGAGCTATAACCCTGCCACTGCACTCTAGCCCAGGCAACAGAGCAAGACCCTGTCTCAAAACAAAAAAACCCACAAGATGCAGAAAGGAGAAGTGCCTTGCCTGAGGACTCAAACCCACAGTAAACCACAACCAGACCCCAGAACAGAACAGCCAGGGGATTTGCAGATGTGGAAACCAGGCCTAATTTCTCTTCCTCAGGCAGTTTTGATCAACAGGGCTAAGGGGAAGAGAAAAGAGGGTTAGTGAACAAGAGCGAAGGGTAGCAGTGGTGAGAACAGGAGAGCTGGATCTCAGTAAAGGTCTAAGCAGAACAGAGGCTGATGGGCAAAACATCACTAGTGTTTCCTGGAAGCCCAAAGACTGCGTTCAGTAGCAAGTGATGCAGCTGAGGTCCCCGTGTGAACGCTATGCAGACACACCTAGGTGTGACCCAAGGCAGGGAAGTAAAAGAAAAAAATTGATATTTACTCAGGAATAGGGCCTTGCAAAAAAAAAAAAAAAAATACGGCATTGCAATGGGCATACACATGCCAAGGTAAAGTATGTGTGTATTCAGGGAGGTGTTGTTCAAGGAAAATGAGGAGGTGTGCCATCGGGGGAGGGGGTAACCAGGCCCCGCATCCTCACTGCCTCCTGCTGAACGCCGGCTGCACGCCGGGCACTGGACATGCCCCTCCTTCGGTTCCACGGCCACCCTTCAAGGTCGGGAGCTATTGTTACCAGCTAAATACAACCCACCATGATTGTATTCTCTGGTAGGAGCTTAATTTGGTAACACAGATATCAATGTCAATCAAAACTTCAAATACGCAAACCTTCAGCCTAGCCATTCCAGCGCCAGAAAGTGACCCTACGGCTATACTTACACGTGTGCAAAAACAGGATATGTAATTCCAAGGGTGAGTGTCAGGACACTGTACAGAAGAGAAAAATGCTAGAAGCAACCTAAACACTGATCAGTAGGGAGCAAGTCAATAAATCACAGTACATCTGTCAAAGGAATACAACCCAGCTGTTAAAAAGAATGTGTCAATATGAAACAATCTCCAAAACCTAATGGCAGATGGGAAGAAAGCAACAGTGTGCGAGGTGTGCTACTCTCTGTATTAAAGAGGGGTTGCAGGTGCATAATGTGCTTGCCCATGCAAAGGAAACTTCCAGTAAGACACACAAGATTGTTAACAATCATTACTTCTCGGGATGTAAATGGGAAAAGAAGGTGCCGATGTGAATCATTTTCACTGTAGGCTTTGTTGAATTTTTATGTCATAGCTATTGGGTTTTTAAAAATTTTTTTATTATTTTTGGAATAGATAACTCACATTTATTTTGGAGGGGATGGTTTTTTTCCCCCAAAAAAGAATAATATCATTACAATATTTAAAATAGGTTTTTTTGTTGTTGTTGTTGTTATGATTAAGTGCAGAGTTTATATGAGCCCAAAGCTTGAGGATGACCGCCCAGGAACATAGATTCAAGTTGTCCTGAATATATATTCCCAATAACCCAAATTTAAAAGGTATGGAGGGATTTATAGTAAAGTCTCCCTCCAGCACCTTGCTCCCTGGCCACTCAATTCCTCTCCCCACAGGTAACCACTGTTACCAGTTTCTTAGGTGCATAACAAACTCAATCATAAATATTTTTTTAAAAAGTAAAAGGTTAAAAAAGGTTTTAAGGCTAGAGAGTGCAGCTTACACCAAAACAGCTCAGGGGCACGACAGGGCCCCGCCGCCGGGGGAGGTGGGAGGCGGGGCTACTCACAGTTGAGGACAATCTGGGCGGCTCGGTAGAGCTCCAGGTGGCACAGGAGGTCCACGAGCTGCTGGACGGTGGCCTGCCGCATGCCCCACCACCACAGCAGCTCCCGCGTGATGCTCATGCCCTGCACCCGCTCCAAGGACTTGATCTTCCGCAGCTGGGTCAGATCCGTGATCACGTAGGAGGCTGGAGGGCAAGTGAGAGGACTTTTGCTTAGAGGTGGAGAGGCCGTCCCTCCAGGAGAGAGAGGGTCCCCACGCGAGCCCAGCTTTGTCCAGGACATCCTCCCCACTCACCACACCCACACCAGAAACACCAGTTAGCTGAGGTCCACAGGGGCCCCAAGTTATAACATAACTCTGAGTCTATCGAATGCCCACAGGAACTGGCACATGAATGTAAATATCAGCTTAGCTGCCCCAGGAGACTTGGGAGAAAGACCGCAGGACAACTGGGTGAGCCCTGAGCTTTGCTGCTTCTTTGCTACGGGCAGTCACTTTGCCAGTGGGAGCCTCAGGGGCTAACAGAGCTCGCCTGCCTCCTCTTCGAGAAGGGAAAGCCCCACATAGGAAGGGGGTTTTACCTCTGCCATTCACTGTCACAGGCCCAGAACCCAGAACAGTGCCTGGGCCTAGAGCAGCGGTGGGGCCAGCACAAGGCCGAGGCAAGGAAGGCCCCTGGGTGCAAAACAGGAGGAGGCACTCACTGTAAGGGCCTGCACCTGCAGGACCCCAAGAACAAGGGCCTCCTTCCGTTGTGCCCTGGGCAGCTCACTCTCCTTGGCTAAGCCCCCGCCCTGCTGGGGGGAACTCAGCAAGTACATAAAAAATGAATGGATGCATGAACCCACACCCCACTGTCCTCCCAAAACTGTGACAGGGATCAAGACAGCCCGGGGATACAAATGCACTTTGCCAATCCTGAAGTACTAGACAAAATCTGCAAGAAACTACTATTGGCAATAATAAAAACAGTGCATTCTTCCTTTTCATTTTTTACCACAAAATTGTAGTTCACTAAAGAGAACGCAGAAAATACAGGGGGACAAAAAGTTACAGTATCCTGCCACCCTCCTGAGCCACTAGGGTCCGTCCCCTTTCCAAAAGTCACCCCTCTGCATCCGTGTGGCTTCGGACATAGTTGTTGCCAAGCTGGAGGCAAAATATTGCCTCCTGCTCTTAAGAATTGTCATTATACCACACGCATTTGCTGACTTGTTGCAGCTCTTCACAAATGGCATTTTCAAGGCCAGTGGTCCATTGAGTTTACTGCAGTGAGGGAGGCATTTTTTTAAAACTAGGCATAAAGTAATCAAGCGTCAGTTCCAGGGTTTCAGCAGTCATGCCGAGGGGAGGGATGTGAGCATCAGGTCACTCATTCAGCAAAGCGTGACTAAGGCCGCCTGTGTGCTGGCTGGGACAAACTCTCGAGACTGTGTTGAGTAACCTAAAATTCCACGGAGCTTTTCTGCCTGGACAATGCAAACACAGGTGGGCCACGTGGGGCAAGGTGACGCAAAAGATGAAGCCCAGGACCACATAACGAAGACCGGCCACTAAACGCCAGGCTTCAGAGTTTGGACTTGACTCTAAGAGCCACAGGGAACCACGGAAGACCTCAGAGCCAGGGAGTAATGTGATCAGATTGCAGGCGTCCCCTCCCCTCTGGACGAACCCGGCTTGCCACAGCTTCCTGCAGACAGAAAGCCTCCAGAGGAAGTGCCCCTCTGGGAACGGAAAGTTCCCGAGTTGCAACTTTAGTCACTGGAAACCCCAGGCCAGGCTCCCGGTCAGTGGGAAGTGAAGTCAGCCCGGTCAGGGGCTGCTTCCAGCAGGGCACAGACAAGAGCAGAGGGAGGAGGAAGGAACACCCCTTCCCCACAAGACTCCCGATGGACCCAGCTGTGCTGTTACTCATCCGCACACACCTCCCACCCTTGGGAGGCAGCGTGATGTAATGGGAAACAGGAGCGCAGGGCTGCCACTGGCGGCCAGTGGCACTGGGAACTCAGCCAACGCCCTGCTCCTACGTGGGCTGAACTTCCCTCACTCGTAATGCAGGAGAAATAGGAATTACAGTGTTAAGTCTGGACATTTCAGTTCCATGAAAGTGACATGTCTTAAACTATTGACCCCTTTAAACGGGGTCAAGACAAGATAGAGATCTGGGGGGATGAGTCACCGCTGAGAGCTCCTGCGGAGTCCATAGCTCTCTCCTCCGCACAGGCGAGGGATACCTGGCCATTGCAGAACATCTGGAAAGCAGAAGAAAATCAAAGCTCCCGTGATCACTCCTCTTGGAAGACCCCGAGGAAACCACTGGTTATATTTTGGCATCTAATCTTCCAGACTTTTTTCCACAGATAGAAAAACATGTGCGTATGTGGGGGTTCGGAGGACAGATCTTGGGATTCAAGGCCTGAGTTCAAATCCTGTCTCTGCTGCTTGCTTGCTGCGCATTTGTGGAAGGCCCTTCATCTCTCCCAGAGCCTCGGTTTCCTCATCTTTCAAACAAGGATGACAGCAGCACCTGCCTCAGAGGTTGTTGTGAGGATCAGATGAGTTATATGTACAGAAGCACCAGGAACGGTGCTTAGCGTACAATAAATGTGATGTAACTGTTAGCTGTACGTGTCAAACCATGTAGTTTATAAAAACCTGTTTTTATCCCTGATGGTTAACAGCACATGGAGACTATCACCCCAAGATCCTGAATCCTGCAGGAGTTCACCTAAGGCAGTAGAAAACCTTGCCCGTCTTCAAAGTCCTCTGGAGCAGGGACAGAACAGCCTCCTGAAATGACCTGTTCTGGGGTCAGCTGTTCTTTCTCCAGACTAACCAGAGAGGGGGAGGGGAAAAGCCCTCAGGACCTTTACAGCCATCCTGGCCCCCAAGCCGCTCAGCAAGTCTGTGAGGGCGTGAGTACAGGCGAGGAGACTCAAGGCCCAGAGACTGGCAGTCACTTGCCTGATGTCACACAGCCGGGCAGGGGCTAAGCAGGGCTGCGCACATCGGCCGGCACATGTGTGCGTGAAGAGGGGTGGTGGGTTAGCGTCCAGCAAAGGAGCCCCTGCCCCCAGCCCCTCTGCACACTCCTCAGTGGGTGAAGGTGTGACAGTCCCATTTCACACGGGCTCAGACGGACTCCAGTGGACACAGCTGCGGTCACAGAGAAACAAACAGGAGGCGGCCAGACCGTCTGCTGACCGACATTAAATCCAAAGGGTGTGCCTGTTGGCGGCGGGGGCTTTTCTGCATCATTTTAGACGTCTTCCCACACCGCCACTCTCTCCCTCCCAGAACCACAACCACCTTTTTCTAAAACGACCTGCAGAAGCCAGGACGTTTTAGGGCTGGCGGGACAATCACAACCAATCCTTCAGAGGAAACCGGAGAGCACGGGACCGGCAGCATGGCAGCCTCCCGGGCCCAAGGCCTTTGTCCCCGCGTGGGGAGTGGGCTGGCCGTGGCTCCAAGCCAGCTCTGCAGGGTGGCACGAGGACACGGCCGTGTGCTCACCACTCCCGCACCTTCAGCCCATCATCCCGCAAGTGGTGGCTGAGTGCCTGCCCGCTGCCTGGCGCCATCCCAGGCTCTGGGAATCCAGGAGTGAACCAGATGGGTCAGGCCCCTGCCCTCGTGGCATTGACATTCTACAGGGAGACGGCTGGAAACAAAGAAGGAACAAGGTGACATCAAAGCCCTTTAAGTGGAACGAAGGAAATGAGACACGGTGACGGACCAGAGAGGAAGAGCAGGCAGGAAAGGCCTCTCAGACACCACGACGCGGGAACAGACCTGAGGGACTGCGGTAGACCGAACAGTCTGATAATAATCCCCAAGACATCCACGTATGAAGCTCCGAGAGCTGCCACTATGGTACCTTATGAGGCAAAAGGGACCTTGCAGATGGGATCAAGTTGAGGATTTTGAGACAAGGAGATTATCCTAGAGTACCCGGGGCAGGCCAAGGTACCAGGGGGTGCCTTGCGCCAGGGAAGCAGAAGTGTCAGGTTGACAGAAGCGGCGATGGCAGAAGCAGGGGTCGGGGAGAAGGGTTTGAAGATGGAGGAAGAGGTCGCCAGCCAAGGGATGCAGCAGGTGTCTAGGGGCTGGTCAAGGCACAGAGGCGGGTTCTCCCCTAGACCTTCCTTGATATCACGACTGCTGACCTCCATAACTGTGCTGTGTGCTGTGTCAAGCCACTACGCTCATGGCGATCTGTTCAGGCAACGAGAGGAAGCTAATACAGACCAGCCAGCCACGGGAACAGAGGGGTAGAATGTCCCAGGCAGAAGGAACAGGAGGAACAGCCAGCACAAAGGCCCTGAGTCTGGCCCAAGGATCCTGGCCAGCGTGGCAGGGGCAGGGTAGGCGTGACAGGGTGTGGAAGGAGGGTGGCCTGACACGTCCACAGGGGTCAGATCTGTGTCAGAGCTGGCAGCCCTGGTGAGGCGTTCAGATCACATCCTCAACTACAGCGAAGCCTCTCAGGACTGCGAGCAACTCTGATGTCTCCAAAGCCTACGGAGTCAGACGTGTGTCCAAGAAAGATGGACAAATGGTGATAAGCACATGAACAGATGCTCAAACAGCATTAGTCATTAGGGAAACGCAAATAAAAACCGCAGTGAGATGCCACTTCACACCTGCTCCGCTAGAATCAGAAAGATGACAGTGACATATGTTGACAATGATGTGGAGACATTGTAACCCTCATAAGCGGCCACTGTGGGAACAGTCTAACGGCTCCTCAGATGGTTAAACAGAAGAGTTACCGTTTGACCCGGCAATTCCACGCCTAGGCATATACCCAGGAGGGATGAAAACGTATGTTCACACGTTAGGTAGGCAGTGAGGGTCCCAGCTCTTCTGGGGACAGGGGTGCCCCGCTTCGGTGCTGTATCGAGCAATTGCTCCCCCTGGGAAGAAGGATGAGGGCGGGCGCTCCATTTAGGTGTTGCCCCCCCAACCCTATACTGAGCAACAGCTGCATCCGGGCACAGGGAATGCCTTCTCATGGCTGGGAATGCCACCGCTCAGGCCCGGCAGGATTTAGAAACACCTGTCGATCATTTGATGACATCCCCACCTCCCGAGAGCCGGCCCCTGGACTGGGCTAATAAAAGGAAACCATCCGAGAAGTGGCGCTTTTTATACAATATTTTCATTCCTCACAACAATTTATGAAGAAGCATAATGAACATCTCGAGTTTACAGATTAAGAAGCTGAGGCTCAAAGAGGTTAAGAAACTGGCCCAAAGCCACACCGCTAGAAGGTGGCGGAGCCTGGAATGCAGATTTCCCCTGGGACTCTGAGACAACACCTGCAGCCTCCCCCTGCACGCCGCGACCCTCTCAGCCCGTCACCAGGCGCGAACAATCGAACACATCAAGGAGTTACAAAGCAGCGAGTCCCGGGGAGCCAGCTCACTCGGGTTCAAAGCGCCACGCCGCCGCCCGAGCAAGTCACGCCGCCGCGTCGTAACGGGGCAGGGCGCGTCCCCCGGGCTGTCTGGGGGACTGAGGGACACACGCAGGCCTGTCGCAGAGCAAGCCCCGCGACCGCGCTGCCGCTGCCACCGGTGCCACTGTCGTCGGTCAGCGCGCCCCGGGTGGGGCGGACAGACGCCCCCGACAAAGACCTCCGGGACGCGCGAACCGAGGCCCAGACCGGTCGGAACGTCCCCCCGCGCCCGCCGGGCCACTCACCGAACTGCATCCAGTCCCAGTCGCCGAGCGCGTCCAGGCTCCGGCACAGCTCGTCCAGCACGCGCGCGGGCAGCTGGTAGATGTAGCCGGCCATGGCGGGCCGGGTCGCGCGCGGGGCCGAGCCGAGCGCGGGGACCGGGTCGCACGCGGGGACCAGGTCGAGCGCGGGACCGCGTAGCGCGCGGGCCGGGTCGCACGCGGGGACCGGGTCGAGCGCGGGACCGTGTAGCGCGCGGGGCCCGGCGTCCCCAGCCCGAGGCGGAGCAGTCCCGCCGTGGGCGGCGCCGTCCGGGATGTGGGCGAGGCGCGGACCGACACTGCCCCCCAGCGGCCGCGGGTGGCGGACGCAGCCCCGCGAGCTCGACCCCAGCGCCTGGGGCCCAAAGGGGGGTCCTCACAGCGAGGAGAAACTGAGGCCCAGGGGAGAAGGAACGCGGCAAGTCCGCGGCGGTCGCGGGAGGCCCCGTGGCCCCTTCCCGTGCTTTTGTCACGGCGCCATACGTAATGCACGCGTCGAGGCCGCCACCGCTCTCCGTGCGTAGCCCTCACGCCCGGGACCCCAGCACTCGGGAGGCCGAGGCGGGAGGATCGCTGCAGCCCAGGAGTCGGAGCTGGCGGTGACCACGGTCACTGCACTCTACCCGGGAACACTGAGTGACACTCTGCCTCAACAACAACAACAAAAAAAAAGGAAATTGAGCACCCCCCTCAAAAACTCCCACCCCTTCAAAAAAAATTTAAAAATTTTTAAAAAATAAAAAATTAAATTAAAGAAAGAAAGTTATTGAGAGGCTTGACGTAATTAGTAACATAGTTCCATCATTCTGAGCTGTTTATGTTCAATTCCCTTGAAACCACAGCCGGTGGCTTGCAGCCTCCCCGCACGCAAGCAACACGCGGGGCTTTAAAACCGCAGAGGCCCAGTGCCGCCCGGAGGCCCCGACTTCGCCACCCTGGGCACTGCTCAGGCTCCGCTGGCTTCCAAAGCGTCCAGATAAATTCCAGCAGGTGCGGGTGCAGTTGAGAACCCGCGCCGGATCGGGAGGCTGGACCGGGAAGGCAGACTCACGAAAGGGAAATAGTAATAAATAATAATAAAGCTACTTATGTGCTTTACACGTTTGATTTTTTACATAAAATATCTTTATCGGTTTCTCTGATAGGATGTGATCATTGTCACAGAAAGAGAAAATGAACATCTTTTAAAAAAATTATGGGTGAGAAAAAACTATATTTTCTAGGGACTATTATACCATCTTTTTTTTTTTAATTTCTTTTTCTAAAAGTTTTCTTTGTTTTTTTTTTTTGAGACAGAGTCTTGCTCTGTTGCCCGGGCTAGAGTGCCGTGGAGTCAGCCTAGCTCACAGCAACCTCAAACTCCTGGGCTCAAGCAGTCCTCCTGCCTCAGCCTCCCAAGTAGCTGAGACTACAGGCATGCACCACCATGCCCGGCTAATTTTTCCTACATATTTTTAGTTGGCCAACTAATTTCTTTCTATTTATAGTAGAGACGGGGTCTCGAACTCCTGACCTCGAGCGATCCTCCCGCCTCAGCCTCCCAGTGCTAGAATGACAGGCGTGAGCCACCGCACCAGGCCTTTATTATACCATCTTAAACACACCTTGGGAACTCTGACATTCCCTTTTCTATAATCTAGTTTTATTTTTGCTTTCAAAAGATGGTAAAATAATCTGCACAAGCCTCTGCAGATCATCTACCTTCCCATCCAGCAGGGCATCTGGAAAGTTCCATGGCTCCCACTTTCCTTCGACCAGAGCTGAAAGGCCCTTCAAGTGCAGATTCTGCTTCCACGGAGGCCCAGGGCCCCGCCTGTTCTTGGGTCTCACCACGCAGTCCCTGCTGGTGGCCTTGGCGCCTTCTCGACCTTCAACCTTCAGAGTCCAGGTTTCCGTCGTCTCTCCGAGGGCGCAGGACCCTGGCTCCCCGGTTCCTGCGCCTGGAGCTGGGGAAGCACACAGCCCACTCGGGAGACAAGGTCTGGAGCCTGTCCTGGGGGTCGCGTGAGACCTTCCCACAGCCTCATCCCCGAGGGAGCACCGTTATTGTTTAGAGTGTGTACGTTCACGTTTTTAGGCCTCTATAAAATTAATGTTTAAAACAAATTTTTAAAAAATATTTAATTTTCTGTAAATTTTTTTCAATAAATAGCTTTTTATGTCAATAAATAAGCATCTCTCTACTTTTTCCTTTTTGGCTTATTTAGGAGCACTGTACTTTATTTGGCCAAACTCCCATTGAGGTACATTTGTTTCCAGCATTATGCTATTCTACATAATGCTGCAGTGAACTTTCATATATATACATCTTTTCACACTTGTTTTTTTCTCTCTTAAGGTAAATTCTTAAAACTAGATTTTCTGAAGCAAAGATGAGCTCGTCTAAAATTGTGACGGGGCTGGTGCAGTGGCTCACGCCTGTCATCCCAGCACTTTGGGAGGCCAAGGTGGGAGGGTCACTTGAAGTCAGGATTTCTAGACCAGCCTGGGCAACTGGGCGAGACCCCTTTTCTACAAAAAAACAAGAAAAAAAAAAATTAACCAGGCACAGTGGCATGTACCTATAGTCCCAGCTACTCCAGAGGCTGAAGCAGGAGGATCGCTTGAGCCCAGGAGTTTGAGGTTACAATGAGCTGCGATCAGGCCTCTGTATGACGGAGCCTGAGACCCCATCACAAAAAAATAAAATAATAAAATTGTAATGGATTTTGCCAGATCGCCCTCCAGAAAAACATCATCAAGGTATACTCCCAAATCAGTGGGGCACAAGATGCCCTTGGCTCCTGTTCACATCTCACTCAAGCAAGGGACTTATTTAACTTCCTAATTCATACAAAAATTTATGGGGCAGTACACATGTGGATTTCTGATCCCACAGCTCATAATTAACTAGGGCTTACAGTTAACCTGGGTGCCCAAAGGTTAACCCAAAAGTCAAGGAGACTGGACAATGTCTGGTTAGAGTGTAAAAAAGGACAAGACTTGTATTCAAAGATATTTATTATGTATGATTTCACTGTTTTAAACCTACCAACAGCCTGCCAAAGTATCCTTTTCCATTACTGTGCTCTCATTCAGTGATGCCAACTCAGACAGGATCCCAGGGTGATAGCTGGTCTTTCAGACTAAGGTGAGAAAGTTGATTAACTAGGAAGGGGAAAAAATGCACACAGACTAGGCAGGTACATTTCACAGACATAATCACATCCAACACTGGTTCTCCAAACCTCCACATCTCAGCTTAAAAAACTACTGTTCCCTACTTTCATCACTCCTTTCTCATTTTGCAGTTAAACATATTTCTTTGTTTTCTTGCTTACTTTCACCATAAGAGTATAAGCTCCATAAGGGTAGGGACCACGTGCCTGTTTCAGACTGTATTATATTTTCTGTATCTAGAACAGCACCTGGTACATTGTAGGCACTCAATAAATGTTGAACACAGACGGCATTAATTTCAAGTTCCTGTAATCCTAGCACTCTGGGAGGCCGAGGCAGGAGGACTGCTTGAGCTCAGGAGTTCGAGGACAACCTGAGCAACAGCAAGACCCCATTCTCTGCTAAAAATAGGAAAATTAGAAGGGCAACTAAAAACAGAAATAAAAAATTAGCTGGGTGTCATGGCGCACACTTGCAGTCCCAGCTACTCGAGAGGCTGAGGCAGGAGGATCACTTGAGCCCAGGAGTTTGAGGTTGCTGTGAGCTATGCTGATGCCACGGCACTCTACCCAGGGTGACTGAGAGAGGCTCCGTCTCAAAAATAAATAAATAAAATAAAAAAAATTGAAGTTCCTGTGCTTTCACCTGCATGGTGTGGCCTTGCAGTTCCACTGTATGCCCAGAATGTGCCTACCTTCACTCTCAGAAGGGTCAATTCATCTCTACCCTATCCTTTTTAATGGCTTACTTAGAAGTACCACACTTTATTTGGCCAATCTCTTATCAATGTACATTTATTTCCAGTACTGGGGTCTGTTCCAGAGAGATCTGCTTTCTGGAACCTATAGGAGGGGCAAAAGTCCTAAAATTTGTCAAGGAAAACCGTAAACCAGTAGGCGGAAAACTCCTGCCCCAGGGAAACAACCAGAGCACCTTCAAAATTCCTCCCTGGGCCTGGTGGCCTGCACCTGTAGTCCCAGCTACTCAGGAAACTGAGGCAGGACGATTGCTTGAGCTCAGGGGTTCAAGTTCAGCCTCAGCAATGCAGTGAGTGCCCATTTCTTAAAAAAACAAAAAAATTCCTACCTACTCCCTCTAGCTGCTCCAGGACAGGGTAATCCAGACTTGCTGTGACAACCCTCACCATTAATACCTATCTGATGCTTCTGAGCACTGGATAACTACAGCATGTTCTCAAAATTCTTGGGTTTGGCCTAGGTAACAATCAGCCTTCTACTAGTGAAGAATTGTCACCTCACATCACTCCCCATCAAATGAACTGCTAAACTATCCTTTGCTCAATTAACTCCCCTTCACAATTTATTGTAAGATAAAATGGTTCAGCGTGACTTCCTCTGGGCCTTTCAGTAATCATAGCTACTGGTAACATTTGTGACAGGCCCAGCCCCAGGCTTCTAGGACTCTCAATCTTTCCCAATTGGAACAAAACAATCTTTCCTTTTCTGCTTGGACAGGGAGAGAACCTATTGTTATTTGTTTGTATGTTAAGCAGAGTTATACTGTCCTGAGGTTTCATGTTTTGAATTCTAGAAAACAAGTTTTGTGGGTTTTTCTCTCTTACATATCCAGTGTGCTATTGCCCAATCCTTCTGGTGACCATCACAAGTATATATAATTTTTCTGTGATCTGCCAATGGACTACTGGGTGTGTGGTAAGGAGCAGGGGCAGGAAAAAGTTTTGTTGCGGGGGCGGGGGAGTACAGGTGTGCCAACAGAAAAGGGAAATAAAGGTAGGTATTCCTTATCCAAAATGCTTGGGACGAGAGATGTTTAAGATTTCAGATTTTTCAGATTTTGGAATGTGTACATATACATAATGAGATACCTTGGGGATGGGACCTACGTTTAAACTCAAGATTCATTTATGTTTCCTGTACACCTTATACACATAGACTGAAGATAATTTAAAATGATATTTTTAATAATTTTGTGCTTGAAACAAAGTTTGTGTTAAAGTTTGTGTATGCTGCAGAATTTTCTACTTGTGCTGCCATGTCAGTGCTCAAAAAAGTTCTGGATTTTGGAGCATTTTGGATTTCACATTTTTGCATTAGGGATACTCACCCCGTACTGAACGGGTATCAGGCAGCCCAGTGACTGGCAGAGAGGGGGACTGAGAGCTGCTGAGAATGGGATACAGACACCAAATGTCAAAGTGACTAAAAACATTCACACCAGTGTTCACGCACTAAGAGCTTCGTATCATCAACACTGACATCTATTTCACACCCTCAGTGCAGCGGTTTCTAGCCCAGTGCCTTTTACTCTCAACGTGATAGCTGGTGAAATATTAGCCACTTACCTTTTTCGGTTCTGTTTCCATGGGAAAAAATTTTGTGCCCGGTGTGAATGTTTTCTTCTTAATATTTCTCTGTGGTTTATAATGTTTTTACAGTGATATTTCATTTTTGTAAGAAACATAAAGATAAAAGAAACAATGTTAATTAAAAAAAAATCAGGGTTGGAAAGAGAAGAGACTTAGATGAGGCTAGTTGCTTACGTTGCTATCCCACCCCTACCCTGAGCTTCCAAAACTCTATGAGCGAAGAGCCTGGTTCAAACACCACCACAACACACCCTACTGATTCCTCTACACAGCACCATTTGATGTATTAAAGAACAGCTTTTTAAAAACTCAAAATAGGGACTTCACAGTCTCTTAAGAACAATACATTTAATACATTCACAAGATTTGAAATGAGAAACATACATTATTCATGCTACAGGTTTTCAGTCTTTCTTGGACAACACAATAAAACCACACAGTACTCAAACTGCATGTTTGAACAAGAGGAACATGGAATCTCATTTTGACAAAGACAGGTTAAAAAAAATAAAACCAACCTGAAACCACTCCAGCATCAGCCGACTCCCTTAAATCCCCCACCCTGCCCTACTCTGGGACTCTCATAGCTGCCTTCCTCTCTAGCACACGAACTCTCTGCTTCTACAGTTCTTCTCTATCCAACACGTCGACAAAAATTGTAAATTTTACAGGTGTGTCACTGAGTAACAACTACTACAACATGCTTAAAAAAAGCCAACTTATGCCTTGAATGTTCAAAGAGGGGGCTAGGATTAGGCGAAGTTTATTTTTACGTTCATTCATTCATTCATTTATGCATGTGTACCTCAGCGTGAAGATCAGGTGAAATTTAAAAGGTAGTGGGAAAACAGGAGAGCTATGTTTCATTCACTTCA
The DNA here is from genome assembly GCA_963574885.1 of Lepilemur ruficaudatus. Lineage (NCBI taxonomy): Eukaryota > Metazoa > Chordata > Mammalia > Primates > Lepilemuridae > Lepilemur > Lepilemur ruficaudatus. The sequence goes on from CAUYRT010036630.1 coordinate 14,600, forward strand.
CTCTGGTTTTAGAGCATAGGAATTGTGCCCCAAGGTTAGGATAAGGAATTAAAGACGCCAAGAAATAACCCAAACATTAATTATAAATGGAGGACTATACTATTGAAGAGCTTAAGATAACATGGAAAAATATTTAAGTTATAAACTTAAATGAAAAAGTAGAATACAAAACTATATACAATATGATCTCAAGTATGAAAAACCAACCAAAATATGCTCTAAAAAAAGCTAAAGGAAAATAGTTCCAAATGTTAATAGTGGTTAATGTTAAGTAGTGTATCTACAGTGATCTTTTTTATTCTTTTTACTTTTGTGTCTTTTCCAAATTTTTCTCTACTGGGCAGCTTTTTAAAAAAAAAAGATTATTAATTATAAAAGACTAAATCTAATAAAAGTATTGAATTTGAGTTAATGAATTTAAGCCCATCCTATTAAGGAAGGATCTATACATTTATGAAACTATTAAAAAAAACAATTCCAGGCTACTCTATGAATCCCCTGTTAGGAGTAACTCAGCAGAGATTGGAAGGGCTTCAGCAGGTGAAAGATGTCACCAGATCCTGCCTGATGAAAAATGCTGAACCAAACGGAAATGTCACAGATTTACAAAAAGGAATAGAAATACCCACACTTGGCAAAAACTTATTTACAGTATAGTTGCTCATTAATACTAGAATTAAACATGAGGATTTTCTCCTATTTTTTGGGCAGCTGTCAAGTTACAAAAATGCTTTTATCACAGTAACTGTAGAAAACCAATCCTAGTTCAGAAACAGAAATAAAACAGAACTACAACAATAGTGGAGTGAGAATAGCAGTCAATTTAGAAAATTATAAAAAGCACTTTCTATAAAAATGATTCCCTTTAAGATATTTGTTTACTGTACATGTTTTGAAGCCTCCCCCCTCTCACAACAAAAAAAGAGGCAAAACCTCCACACACTTTCTCCCAAAGCATCCACTGCTTTGTTCATCTAACACTAACTGAAGGCTCACAATGTGCTAGGCACTGGGGTCTCAAAGAGAAGAAAGAGTTGTCCCTGCCTCGAGGAAGACTCAGTCTTCCCAAAACAGGAGGCAGACGCATCACCAACCACAATATGTCAATTAAAAGCAGATACCGCTGCTTTCTTACACTTAAAGGATATGCTGCAATTCTTACTGAATGACTTACACAAACATCCTTACACAGAAAATTTCCTGACTTACTAGGAGGCAAAAATACGACTACTTTCTCCTGATAAATACTTTCTAGAAAGGGCAGGCATTAACACTTTTGTGTTGTTTGTCCCTGGTGAAGTCAGTTAACTTTCTTTTTAAGCAATGGAGCATATTTTACGCCAAGAATGACCATTTTGAAACAGACAGTAAGTAACTGGTCCTATATCCAGATCAAGACTCATTAGTACCATCAAAAGTTAAGATGTAGGAGCACAGGTTTCAATTAAAATCTTCCATTTCCTCTCCCATCCGTTGATTTTCAATGTGCTCCTGTGTCAGCCGCTCCAGGTCTTTCTGCACATTTGGGTGGTCTTCCAGATCTTCATAGAGTGACTTGACAATGTCCAGTCTCCTATAATTCTCAGGCTTGACAAGGCTTCGGACAACCTGGAGGCATCGCTCTTTCAGGGTATATACTGTGAGGGCAGAAAATCAAATATTCAGGGGCAGGCTCACATCTTGGGACAAGGGCTGAGCAAGAGGTTTTGCCAAGCATGGCAGTTACCTTTACTACACGTGGATCTCACTTCAGTGGGGAAAAGTGCACGTGTATGTCATGGCAGTGTATTGTGCTGATGGCCCCCGATGGGTGCCACACAGAATTCACCTCCTTGTGTAGTAACTTCCTCTTGAAATGGGCTGGGCCTAGGATTTGCTTTAACTAACTGAATGCAGATGCAGTGACGCTGGCAATTCTGGGCCTAATCCTTAAGAAGGCCTGGCAACTTCTTTTACGCTCTTGGGAGCCCTGAGCTACCCCACTGGAGAGACCACTCAAAGAGAGACAGGCCCAGACCCCAGCCAACCTGCCAGCAGAAGGCCGCCACGCCAGTGACCACCAGTCAGCAGAATCACCATGTAGCTGAGTGCAGCCCGGACTGCGGAATTATGAACAAATGGTTGTTGTTAATTTTGGGGTGACTGTCACACGGTAGTAGATAACCAAAACAGTGTGTAATTGGGTTTTGAGGCAACGAAATTCTTATTTTAAACTCATTGGGAATTTACTCTTTAAGGGTATTCTATAAGGCAAAGTTTCCAAAATTCAACTTATCAATGCTCTATTTTGTATACTCGCTTCCTTAAAACAGTATGTATATATACAAATTAGTTTGAGCCCTATGAAGCCACAGGTATTTGGTTTCCTTCCCCACAAAAACATCAGTTTCTTAGGTTCAACTTAATAAAATCATTTGAGCTTTAAACAAATAGTGAACTACGATGCTAATCTTCAATTTGGTGATTTTTATTTTTTAAACTCTGATTGGCACTGTGAGCTTGACTGGATTAAATTAAAAATTTAACATTAGAAGTCAACAACAAATAAGCCATATCATCTCTCACTGCATATCCTGTTCTCCTGACTCCAGGGCATGATTCTGCTCTAAGGCCAGAGAATCAAAAGGCATTCATATTACAATTACACAGAATTGATCTATGGTGTGATACTTTAATTTAGCCCTTCTCTTAAGAGCCCAAAGTGGTTTTGAGACACCACAACATTTTTGTTCAACATAGAACATACAGATAAATTACTTCTACTTCATTTATGGTAGAGAATAGGACACAGAAGGGTTGGATACCTTGCCCAGCATCAGGCAAAAATTGGTAAGAACTGGGCTCCTTCAGATGGCCTATCCTCTACTTACTACAGCAACCTTATCTTTTTAAAAAGTAAGATTGAACATCAGTACCTGGCAATGTGATGTTAGCAAAAATAGGCTGTCCATCAACATTGAGAGATGGCACAAATAATTCAGTTTGGTTAACCAGAAGCCCATCGTATGTCCCTGCATCTCTGAAGAGCCAAAGGTGACCTGTTAAGACAAGCAGAGGCTGTTAAGGAGCCATACTGGTCTGAGTCAGGGCACCTCTTTTCTCTGTTCCCCCTGACCTACGTGAAATGCTTGCCTGTCACTCTGCTCAAATATTGTACAAAGCCCTCAAACAACATTATCTCATTCAGCCAGGAGAACACAGGTCTGAAGAAGGCAAGTGACTTGCTCAAGGGAACAGCGACACTAAGCAAAAGAGCACGTACTTGAGGCTCCAAGTGCCGCGTCCTTTCTGCTGTGGTGGAAAAGCAAAGCCTAGGTAAAGCACATGACTGCCAATCACACCAAGCACTGCAAACTGTAACGAACAAGGCCACTGGCTCCTTAAAGCTGTGCTTCTCAAAAACCAGAAGGTACAAAAACAGCATGCTGAAAGAAGCCAGACAGAAAAGGGTACATTATGTATGAACAGGCAAAACTAACCACCAGCATGAAAATTCAGAAGAGTGATTGGCTCTGGGAGGGAGAGGACTGAGCGGGAAGGGGTAGGAGGCGACTCAATGGGGTAATGGACACCTTCTAATCTACAACTTGATCTAGGTGTTGCTACAATTGCCGAAACTCATCAAACCCTAAGATCTGCGTAAATTATTCCTAAATTTTTTTTATTATTTTATATATATTTTTCTTTTTTTATCTTTTTGGCCCTTCTCATTCCAGATGCATATTCCTAAATTTTAAAAACAAATACATCACATACAAAATAGTGGGGGAAAGAGGCAAACCCCCAGGCCTAAGATTCTGTTTAAGGAGGAAGCTGTCTCAGACTAAACATAGCACTTGTTCCTGGGGCATAAATTTACTTGACGATTTGCTAGGAAAATTTAAGAAATGCAAACTGGTAACTTTTTAATTGTGGTAAAATATCCATAAAATTTTAACCATTTTTTAATACAGTTCATTGCGTGGAGTTGCCCAATTTAAAAACAGACCCCACGTGTTACATTATACCAGCTGTGAGGTTTTTAAACTTGCGACAAGGGACAGAGGGGAAATTCTACTCATTCCAAGGAAATCCTCACTTAAGCTTCCGTGAGCCACACACATTTAAAACCCATGAACCTTCAGCTGGCTGTCCTCAGCCAGTCCAATCTCTACAAGGAACTGGCACGGGTTCTTGCACTGGTCACCCTGTCACCAAATTACTTCTCCATGTTCTGTATGCTCAATCACAGTATCATTGCAGGCAAATTTCTTCTTAGACACCTGCACTAATTTCTTTTTATCGTAATCATCAGCAATCCCCTGGACAGCAGTAAGGGTCTTTCTGCCGTTTCTCTGTTGAATTCTTACAAGGATATAATCCTCAGTGGCAGCAGGAAGGTCATCACCCTTACTTGCATCAGCAAAGGTGTCGAGAGAGCAGAGGTTCTGGATAGCGGACGACACACAAACCGTTCCCTTTCCTGGGTGAAAACGGCCTGCAGCAGGTGGCGCCAGCGGCAGAATGTAGGCAGTGGGGATGGAACATCTGGAGAGCGGGACTCAGGGGGCGGCTGCTGAGTGATCGGCTGCTGAGTGAGCTTGGCAGCGGCTCAGTGACTGGACTAACCATTTTTTAAATTTAATTTTTTATATAGAGACGGAGTTTGCTATATTGCCCAGGCTGGTACGAACTCCTGGCCTCAAGCGATCCTCCTGCTCTGGCCTCCCAAGTGCTAGGATTATAGTCTAGAGCCACCACACCTGACCCCTGACCATTTTTAAGTGTACAATTCAGTGGCATTAAGTACATTCACATGGTAAATAATTTTTAAAAAAACATTTTTTTTTTTTGGAGACAGGGTCTTACTTTGTTTCCCAGGCTAGCGTGCGGTGGCATCATCATAGCCCACTGCAACCTCACACTATTAGGCTCAAGAGAGTCTCTGGCCTCATCCTCCCAGGTAGCTGAGACTACTTCTCCTGCCTCAGCCTCCCTCAGTCTCTGGAGTAGCTGGGACTACAGGCATGCGCCACCACACCAGCTAATTTTTCTATTTTTTGTAGAGATGGGGGGTCTCGCTCTTGCTCAGGCTGGTCTCCAACTCCTGACCTCAAGCGATCCTCCCGCCTTGGCTTTCCAGAGTGGTAGGATTACAGGCATGAACCACCACACTCCACCCCCAAAAATTTTTAGATTAACTCAAGCACAAATAAATATTTAAGTAGAATACAAAATTCATACAATTTCCCAGGGACTACAGAACCGTTGATTCCTGTAAGTATTGTGTCCTTCCTCATTTAACACTAGGAGTTTGGTGTAAAAGTTTAAGAATCATTAGTTTATGAAGTATACCACCCTCACGGAAGAAAAGATCCATCAGTATCCTCACAGGATGGCTGGAAAAATTAGGCAAAGCTAGGACTACTTTCCTGCTGAAGACTACTGCCTCCACCTTAGGTAAGGCCTAGTTATGACTCACCTGGGTTTTTGCAACAGCTACCTAACTGCTTCCTCACCAGTAGTTTTCCCCCCTAATGGCCTTGCAACCTGGGTGACCTTTTCAGCGCACAAATGTGACAATGTCATTTCCCAGTTTAAAAACTTTCAGTGACTCCATTTCGCTAGGGGTAAAATCACCTTTTGAGCTTCCTCTCCCAAGGCTCTAGCTCTTCGCCCAGATCCACATTTCCACGGTCCCGGACTAGAACTCTCAACCCCTACCGTGGGCTGGGAGCTCCCACTCACCCTACGCCCTTCCTGTCCGGGAAGCTCTCCGTAATTGAACCCTCACTGTCGCAGCAGTCACGACACTGGCTGGCTCTCGGCTGTGTGTGAATTTGTCTTTCCAGCCGGACTGTGTCCTCCACGAAGGCAGGGGACTCCGGCTCTCCACGGAATTGGCCCTGGGGTCCTCAGGACCGGACCGACGGGCGTTAGGGATGGAGCACATCTTTTAGGGATAAATACACATGGCAGGGGCGGAAAAGCTACCTTCAAATACAAATTATTCAGTCTCGTAAAGAATGCTCTGCCACTCACTAGCAGCGTCACCCTGCATCTGTCAAAACCCCGGCCGTACCTCGGTAGCTGTGGATGCGGCGGCCAGTGCCGGGCGGCAGCGTCGGGTAGGGCTGCGGCTCGCCGTCGAAGTTGAGCCACACCGGCAGCACGACGCGCGGGCTGCGGTTGCAGAAGATGACCTGGGAGGGCTCGCGCGAGTTGACGGAGCGCAGCACCGGTCGCGGCCGCCCGGCCTCCATCTCCGCCTCGGCACCCGGCTCCTCCGGGTCGGACTCCGGGCCGGACTCCTCGGCGCCTGGCTCCGCGGGGCCGTGCTCCTCAGCACCAGCCTCCTCCCCGCGCCCCGCCTTCCCGGGCATTAGTCTGCAGCCCGGACTACCTGGGCCCGGTTGCCCCGAGAGATTCGCGACCCGGACGTGGGACGGGGCGGGACGTGCGTGAGCGCGGGCGCGGGCGCGGGCGCGCTCCCGGGCAGGCCTGCATACACGCTCGCAGAAATGGCCGCCTAGAGATGTGCGCGTGCGCACTGGGTGCTTCCAGCCACGTGCCAGGACCCGGGCGGGGCGAACTCTCACTGTATTTTCACTATAAATTTATTTTTTTTCTCTGTGAGATTTTGACAGTTTCCTTAGCTTCATTCATTCTCTTAAGACGTTCATGGTTTTTCCCCTACCACCTGCGCTGTTAACTTATTTAAAAATTTCCTAACTAATCAAATCTGTCCACTTTGGGTCACAAAATTAAAAATGTACCACGGTTACCCAGAAAGAGTCCCTGGAGGCAATACATATTAACAGTTTTTTGTGCTTCCTCTCAAAGGTATTTATGCATATGAAAACAAGTTTAAGAAGACATTTTGTATCACTTTAATCAGTGGAAATTCACTATCATTTGCCATAGATTACAACAGAACTAGATTCAAATAAAAACAAGTTACTAAGTTTTATCTATTGTCTGCTAAAGGCTCTGACTGAGCCTGTTCTTTCTTGATTTAAAAGGGTCAGCCTGGCTGGCTGAGGTGGCTCATACCTGTAATCCTAGCACTCTGGGAGGCCGAGGCGGGTGGATCGCTTGAGCTCAGGAGTTCCAGACCAGCCTGAGCAAGAGCAAGACCTCATCTCTACTAAAAACAGAAAAAAAAATTATCCAGTCAACTAAAAAATGAAACAAAAAAAAAATTAGCGAGGCATGGTGGCGCATGCCTGTAGTCCCAGCTATTCGGGAGGCTGAGGGAGGAGGATAGCTTAAGCCCAGGAGTTTGGGGTTGCTGTGAGCTAGGCTGATGCCACAGCACTCTAGCCAGGGCAACAGAGTGAGATTCTGTCTCAAAATAAAAAAAAATGGGTCAGCCAAGTGTTGGATGTTAAAGAACTTCTGGTACCAAATCAACTATCTCCTGGACATAATCAGGAGTAAAGGAAACTGAAAAGAGTAACTTTCCACAATGCGGTCTGGGCACCCTCTGAAATTCAATCTCATAACACAGGAATACTGCATGACACCACAATCACTTGAGTGCCAGCCAGATATGAGGGGAGGCAGTTGGAATAACACCCGCCTTGGCTCTCATTCCAGGTCTAGCTTCAGATGTGTGGTGTTGGGCAAGACAATTTAAATTCTCTGAGCCTTTAATTCCTCATCGTTGACAATGGCATTTTTTAAAAAGTACTTATGCCATAAAAGCATGGATTAAGTGGCATAAAAGTATGGATTAAGTGGAATACAAATGTTCAGTGCCTAGCACATAGTAAGTACCCAGCAAATAGTTATTATTATAAACATAAAATACACTGTCTCTGCCCTCAGATGCTCACCAGCTACTGGGCAAGCCTGTGAAACAAGAAAACATGTTATGATTGTAATAGAGCAGGTGGAAGATGACTAGCGGGGCCTGGAAAAATAAGGTATGTCCACGCTGCTATAAGAAAATACCTTAGGCTGTGTAACTTATAAACAACAGAAATTTATTGCTCACAGTTACAGAGGCTGGGAAGTCCAAAATCAAGGCAGCAGCAGATTTGGTGTCTGGAGAGGGCTCACTCTGTTTCAAAGATGACGCCTCCTTGTGCCCTCAGACTGTACAAACAGCTCCTTAAGGCCTTTTATAAGGGCACAATCCCACTTGTGAAGGCTCTGCTCTCATAACCTAATCACCTCCTGAATGCCTCACCTCCTAACCATTGCACTGTGGATTAGGTTTTAACATATGAATGGGGTGGGGGAGACACAGTCAATAGGACCAGGCTTCCCATAAGGAGTTATAGCCAAAATAGACTTTGAAGAAAAACTGTTTATGCTTCCCACCTTCCACCACACAAATGTCAGCCTGGATGTCAGATCAGGGCTCGTGACCACCAGGAGATGGGGCAGATCCCACAGTGGACACTGGCTCCCCATCCAGCTTGCTTTTCATTTATTCTACACCCACTGCCTAGGACCCCTACCACTTACTGAAAACCCACCCGATGGCCCAGGCCAAAAAGGAAGGTAAGATTTTGCCTGCAGACCAGGACTATCGTCCTAACATTTAAAAGAAATGGAAGGGAGAAGGGAGCAAAGTCTTTTTGTTTTGGGCTACATTCCTGTATAGCTGGTCTCAATTCAATCTGCAAATGCAGAACCAATCCATATTTATGATTTTGACCCATCTGAGCAACCTCCTTTCAGTTTCTTCCATTGCCTAACAAGAAAGCCTAATGCAAACTCTTCTCCACAAACCATATTGGAAAATGGCAGCCTCATTAAAATAAGGGAAGGCTTATTTAAGATATGGAAATGAAATAAAAATAAGGAAAGAAAAGCCATCAAATTATATGTGTAGTGAGACAACAACAACAAAAAATATATGCAGTTGTGTGCCCTGCCCCCATTTTCTGGAATGTAGTTATACAACTTGAGTACCTCTAATCCAAAAATCCAAAATGTGTAATGCTCCAAAGTCTGAAACTTTTTGAGCACCGACATGATGCTCAAAGGAAATGCTCACTGGAGCATTCCAGATTTCAAATTTTTTGATTAAGGATGCTCAACTGGTTAAGTATATAATGCGAATATTCCAAAAATCCAAAATCCAAAAATATTCTGGTCCCAAGCATTTCAGATAAGGGATATTCAACCTGTATTAATTTTATAGTAAAACCCATGTGACTGTCATGAACATGTTCAACAACAAAAAACACTAGTTCAATTCTTTTTAAAAATCTTTTTAAAACTGACACATAACTATACGTGTTTTTTTGTTTGTTTGTTTGAGACAGAGTCTCACTCTGTTGCCTGGGCTAGAGTGCCATGGCATCAGCCTAGCTCACAGCAACCTCAAACTCCTGGGCTCAAGCGATCCTCCTACCTCAGCCTCCCAAGTAGCTGGGACTATAAGCATGCGCCACCATGCCCGGCTAATTTTTTATATATTTTTAGTTGTTTAATTAATTTCTATTTTTTAGTAGAGAAAATTTCTATTTTTTGAGACCAGCTCTTGCTCAGGCT
>CAUYRT010036632.1:0-10506 GCA_963574885.1 Lepilemur ruficaudatus
GTGGTGTCAGCCTGGCTCACAGCAACCTCAAACTCCTGGGCTCAAGCAATCCTTCTGCCTCAGCCTCCCGAGTAGCTGGGACTACAGGCATGCGCCACCATGCCCGGCTAATTTTTTCTGTATATTTTTAGTTGTCCAGCTAATTTCTTTCTATTTTTAGTAGAGATGGGGGTCTCGCTCTTGCTCAGGCTAGTCTCGAACTCCTGAGCTCAAATGATCCACCCGCCTTGGCCTCCCAGAGTGCTAAGATTACAGGCGTGAGCCACTGCACCTGGCCTGAACACATAATTTAGAAATTCTATGATATTAGACAAAGTGATATTAGCTTATCTGACCAGCAAAACCAGTAGAAAAAAATCAAAGAAATGCAAAATGATTAGACTGTTTTTCAGAAAACAAACCCCAAACTGGTATAAACTAGAATATTATACTAGCATTATTTTTATATGGTAGTAAAATCAGAAAGAAAACAGGTAATTTTTAAAATGTACAACTATGAACTCACACTAATTTGTCCAGAGTCATCTGGCATAGAAATATCATATGACCTCTTTATCTTATCAGTTATATACCTGATATTAAAACTTTTAAGTTGTTGGGGTTTTTTTGCTTTTTTTTTGAGACAAGAGTCTCACTTTGTCATGTAGGCTAGAGTGTCATGGTGCCAGCCTAGCGCACAGCAAACTCAAACTCCTGGGCTCAAGCAATCCTTCCTCAGCCTCCCGAGTAGCTAGGACTACAGGCATGTGCCACCACACCTGGCTAGTTTTTTTCTTCTATTTGTAGCTACCCATCTAATTTATTTTTAGTAAAGATGGGGTCTTGCTCTTGTTCAGGCTGGTTTCAAACTCCTCACTTCAAGTGATCCTCCCGCCTTGGCCTCCCAGATGCTATATTTATAGGCATGAGCCACCATACCCGGCCCCTTATTTAATCTTTGAATCACAGCTTTAGCAAGAAACAATTTCTAAAGAACCAACATATTTAATGCATAAGAAAGAGTAATATTTTTTAAATCTTTAAATTTCTTTTATATGTTTTTAATGTGTTGATATTGTTTCTAAAAGCTCATGGAATAGGAGTTTGCTCCATTTAATTTTAGTTTCTAAGAGATCTTTCATAATATGGTATATCAGTCCCCTTCTAAATTATACAAAGTACATCAATTTGTTTACTTAGAAATATTTTATGTTTGTAAAATGGAAAATTTTGTTAGCTTCCATTCAAAACTAGAGGAGCCAATTTTGATAAATCAACAAAATCTCATATAGGAGCAGATGTCTATACCTATTACAGATACTGATCATTTAAAGAAACAAGATATGTGCAGTATGTAACTAAAGATATATAATATGTAATCAAGCACCATTAGGTCCTTCAAAAGAACACCATTATTGAAAATCTGAGTAATTTTGTGATTTCTTTCTCAATTTAGCAGTACAGTTTCTTCTTTTCAATGTTCATACCCTTTATAAAATGACAGTCTCCTTTCTTTAGTCTTATTTGAGAAGTCCTAAAGAGACATTAATATGTTTAGAGAAATGGAAGTTGATTGCATTGCCAGGGATTTGATTTACTTTTTTTCAGAGGTTTCTCTTACATAAAACACTTTAGAGGAACCCATATTGGTGCACACAGAACATACAGAGCATGCTATCCACAGTCAGGGAAACACCAAAATCTTTTCATCTCTGCATTATTAAGTTTCAGGAAATATCACATTTCACAGGCACAAAAGGATAACATAGGAACCAGATTCCAGCTGCTGGTGGCAGCTGACTGAGACCCAATTTCTGCCACCTGACAGAAATGAATTAATGGTCAGATAATGAAATTAAAACCCAGACTCAATCACTGCTCCCACCATTGTGGAGAGTTGGCATGTTCATTCACAAACAGACATGGCCAGATTTAGCCTGGAAAGGCCAGAGAGCTCAGTCCCATACATGAAACTGGTGACCAGAGGAGTCAAGGAAGGGGAGCTAAGGGCTCAAAGGGGTCTAGGACTGAGCACAGTGCACTGTCAGCCTATTTGTTTCTTTGGGTTCAAACAGTGGAACTCTATCCCAGGAAAAGCTATCAAAGGGAAGGCAAAAAAAAAAAGAAGAAAAAATTTACTTTGCTAAGAGTGCAAGGGAATCAGACTTCAGAAGAGCTAGCTCACCAAATACAAAACATAACAGGTATTGAGAGGTAAAAAAAACCAAAGTTATCAAATTTACATTTGTCTGTTCATGGTGGATATCTTCTGTGATTATCATATTGTGAAAGTTCATGACATGCCTTTTTACATGAGAATAGCAAAAATCAGAGATAAAGGTGTTTTTAGGGAATCCAGATTTATGGGAAACATTATTTGGGGGACCAGAACCAATCAGGATGATCTAGTTATTTATGGGGTTTTTTTTAGTACAAAATGGTTTTGTTTTTTGAACTGCGTTATGTGAAGTACTTGATCATGTTGGAAGCAGGGCAAAGTAACAGTTTTTGTTGTACTCTGTACTCTTGAGTCCATCCTTAAATCCTTTAAAATTCACTTTCTTTTAGTAGTACTCATATGTCTACTGAGCTAAAAAGGGGGACAGTTTTTTTCTGTTAGTTTTTTAATGAAGCAATGAGCTAAAAAGTTTATGATTTTCAAGTAAACCCGAAACTAGAATATTAAGTATTCTGATTTAAAGTGCCAGAAAACACAGGCTAGACTCCTGGTATTCAGACTGAGCTCTCAAAACGTGGCAGTCAGATCACTATCTGCTGCCTTATTCCAGCAGCTTTAGATATGCTTTTGCCCTACTCTATTTGATATTTGAAAAGAATAAAAGTTTCAAGCAACTTTAGAAAATTGCCACTGTGATCACATCTCTTCTACATGTTGACACATATTTAGAAAATATAGCCTGTTATTTAAAATGTAAATGTATCCTCTTGGAAGTATTAAATATTTAAATGTCATGATATTTGTCATTTTTGACCCTGCATACATCTCAGGGTAGAAACTTTTCAGAATTTTAGCAAAAAGGCATTTCTAAATGCTATATAGTAGTAGCTGATAACAGTTTTCCTAAGTCATATGATCCCTGTAATGCTGTGTTACCTACCTTTAAATTCAATGATCCCTCTTCACACAGGATGTACTATAAATTAAGTATAAGCTGTGTAAAGCAGTTATTGTGTCCTTTGAAAGATCCTGTGAGGACAGTCATGTTTATCTGCAGTGTTGATGTACTGGTCTCTAAATCTGATTTCAGTCCAAAAGAATATCCGCTAAGGATGCCTTAGCCCACCCCTACCTAGATGAAGGGCGACTACGCTATCACACGTGTATGTGTAAATGTTGCTTTTCCACCTCTACTGGAAGAGTTTATACCAGTGACTTTGAGCCTGTCACCAATCCCAAATTCGATGACACTTTTGAGAAGAATCTCAGTTCTGTCCGACAGGTTAAAGGTGAGTATCTGTTTTGGCCTTTGGCCAAGCAAGATGACTAGTATCTTTTTCTGTTAGGTGGCCAGGAAGAGCTGAGGTCTGGGTAGTGACCAAAGCTTCTCCATGGGGTTATTTTACAACCTTGCATATAGCTATTTGTCCAGGATATAAAAATGCTGATTTAATATTACATCCATGAGAAGGTCAAAGAAAGATGAATATTTTGTCCTTGTTTTCAAAGTTTATTTAGTGAATGTGACTCAAAACATATTTGATATGTATTTACTCAGTGTCATTTCATTGAATGAAACATATTGGACTTCTTTATATAACATACAAAATTCCAAAAAGGATAAAAATTTACTGAGGGAATCATTGCTTAGATGATGACAAGAGAAAGGAATTTCTGATAGTTTACTTATAAAATTTCATTGCACGATCTCCTGTTATGATAGGGTGGGGATAATGACATCCAAAATTCTGAATGGTTTTAATGACTCGTTCCTAGGACATTTTAGGAGAGAAAGGGTAGTCCCCAAAGTAACCACCCAAAACTATATATCTAAAACTACCAACTGACGTTTTTAAGTGATCTTCAAAAAGGCAGTAATTACCAACAACTTAGTAGAGTTCACCCATAATGCCATCCCTGTGGAGTCTCTCTCAAATTTGTAGAGCATTTTATTCTTCCCATTGATGGGGTTTCTAGTCTATGTAATCCACCATTGGGTTTTTTGCCTGTGTTTAGCAACAACTGTCATTTTAGTTTCAGGAAAGTTCAGCTGAATTCTGCTTGATAGATGATGTGTATTTGATTTAATTAAACCAGTATGAAATGCTGCTCCAATGCTGGCTAGAGTTAGCTGAGAATTCACTGCTCCCAGGCCTGCAAATAGGCATGGATTGTGTGATGTTTGTTTTCTCCACAGAAATTATTCACCAGTTCATTTTGGAACAGCAGAAAGGAAACAGAGTGCCTCTCTGCATCAACCCTCAGTCTGCTGCTTTTAAGAGCTTTATTAGGTAACTATATGTATGTAATTCTGACATTCTTTTTAGAATTAAAAGGATGCTGTTGTGATTTTGTTGGCATATTTCTGTTTTTATTTAGATTAGGTAACATAGATAAAAGGTCAGACAGAAAGTTTCTGTTATGAGCTTTGGTTTTAGAAAAAGTGTATTAGAAATGTTCAGTTTTCACACTAGTGCCAGTTCACTGTGGTTGCTTTGGCAGTTTTTCCCTCAGGTGACCATTGTGCCATCTGATCATGTATATGAGGTCCCACTGCAGCAGCAGCATGGCAGCCACCTGCCCTGGAGTTAGTCATGGTCACCTCGGTTCCCACTGCTATTCCCACCTCCTTAATAATAACTAGAAGCAAGAAAATTTTTTTTTATAGGTTGACTGCTGGTATAGCTATTAAGAGGAGAAGCCAACAGGCTATGATAGAGCTATGAACCTACTTTGGAACCTAGCAAGCTTCATTCTCCTGTCTCTCTTTGTCCTTTCCTTCTCTTGATCTCTTTCCCTTAACTCCTTATATCAATCAGGGTCTTGTCAGGAAAAAGAAACCACTCCAGTAATAAGAATGGGGAAAATTTAATAACGTGAATCATTAACTAGGAAAAGATGGTTAACTACTAAAAGGCACAGAAGAGGATTCCAAAGGGTCCTGAAATAGCAAATGCAGAAAGCAACTACTCCCTGAAGACTTAGGGAGAGTGAACAAGAAAGAAATTAAGAATTTAGAAGAAGCCCCTCCACCCTCCAAAGCCCCTCCAAAGGACCTCTTTGGAGATGACTACCTTAGGAACACAAAGCACGAGGGTGGTAAAGGAATGGGCCAAAAGATGTGGGCAGAACTGGTCCATCAAAGAGACCCACTTGAGAAACTTGCCAGAGAGTTTGGGTCAACCAAAGCTGGGCCTTCTACATCACTCACTCGCACACACACACACACACACACACACACACACAGAACCAGGTCAACCAAAGCTGGGCCTTCTACATCTCACACACACACACTCACACACACAAGAACCAAGGGAAGCTTCCTGATGCAGCAGCCTTGCAGTGCCCTCCCAGGGTCCTCTGTTGACAAAGGCTAACATTAAGCCAGGTGCCAAAGGGGAGCCATGAACAGGCTGGCTCTAGTATCACAAAGCAGTACAAAGAAGGGCGGATTTCCCATCTCCCTGCTTCTCTTTTCCCTTACCCAGGTCGTACTGAAGTAGTTTGGTTGAAGTAGTTTGTTGAACCACAGTCCAGAATTTTTGTTTAAAATTTGTAAATCAGGTGACTTTCATTTCTTCCATGTATTTTTCCATAGAAAGAAGGAATTAAGTTACATTTTTACTTCTCTTTGGTTTAAATTACTTTGTTTTAATATTTTTCTCTAAAAGTCAGTGACCTAGTCATTTGATGTTTTAGCATATTCCAGGTGCTAGTCATCCTGGGTCCTGGGGAAGCAGAGTGGTTACACCCTTCTTCCTCAATTTTTCAATCCAATTAGCAACCTTGACATGGGAAATAACTAGTAACAGATCTGTGGATAACAAATACTAAATGATTATCCATACTACCCCAAATACTTGATAAAAATATGCATGTGAGGCTCATTCCAACTGGGTCCTCTCAAAGTCTCTGTAGTTTGAAAGGCTACTTTTAAAGGAATAATTCTACATCCTTAAAGGCTGTTTTCGGGCGCAGTGGCTCACACCTGTAATCCTAGCACTCTGGGAGGCCGAGGTGGGCGGATCGTTTGAGCTCAGGAGCTGGAGACCAGCCTGAGCAAGAGCGAGACCCCATCTCTACTAAAAATAGAAAGAAATTAGCTGGACAACTAAAAATGTATAGAAAAAAATTAGCCGGGCATGGTGGCGCATGCCTGGTAGTCCTAGCTACTCGGGAGGCTGAGGCAGTAGGATTGCTTGAGCCCAGGAGTTTGAGGTTGCTGTGAGCTAGGCTGACCCCACGGTACTCTAGCCCGGGCAACAGAGTGAGACTCTGTCTCAAAAAGAAAAAAAAAAAGCTGTTTTCCTGATTGATTATAGACTTTATTATTTATAATAGCTACCATTAACTTTACATTATGACGTGGGCACCATAGAAAACACTTTACATACATTATCTCAATTATTCACCACAATATCCTATGAGGTAGACAGCATTCTCTCTTTCCAAGTGAGGAAAGATTAAGGAACATGCTCTGTGCCACATAGCTAGTAAATGACATGTTGTTTTCAAGCCCATGTATTAGCCACTGTACCATATTGCCTCATGATAGATAACAGATCCTTAAACGAATATTTGGAACAAATTCAACTTTAGAGAAATTAAAGAAACAAATAAAAATCCAGAAATAGACTTTACAATTTTTTTAAAGGAAGAGAGTAAAACAGGCAATAGTGGCTGGTCCAAGTGCAGTGGTGTATACAACTAATTGATCACAACCAGTTACAGATTCCTTTGTTCCTTCTCCACTCCTGTTGCTTCACTTGACTAGCCTTAAAATATATATGTAAAAGAAAACAGGCAGTAGTGAATTGCCCTTTTGCCCATCGTGGCATTACAACTAATATCACCATCTTTCCATTTTCTTCCAGTTCCACTGTTGCTCAGCCATCTGAGATGCCCCCATCTCCTCTGGTGTGGGAGTGATGGTGGAAGATAATGTACTACTGAAGATGTAATGTAGCTTTCCACTGGAGTCTGGGATTTGCAATTCTGGAGGTTAATCATGCTTGTACTGTAATTTTACTAATGAAGTTTTAAATTAACAACCACTACTTGTATGATATGAATAATATTTAGAAATGTTACTAGACTTTTAATCTTGTAAAGTGGTTGTGCTTTTAGAAGAAAAATATTTTATCCAGAGTTGCACATGTTTTATGAATTTAGTGCAGCTGTTATGGCTCACCTCAGAACAAAAGAGAATTGAACCAAATTTGGGAGTTTGGGGTTTTATGTTTTTGTTTTGTTTTTCTTTTTTAAAATGAAGTGAGATTGTTCACACACACAAAACACACACACACACACATACACACACAAAGGACAGTCATACATTTTGATATTTGAGCCATTCCTAAAGATTTGGGGTTTTCTAAAACTAAAGAATCTAGAAACCTTGCCTGCGACCAATCATGGAGCCACGTGAGCTGATCGTGGCTGCACCTGGGGGGTGGGGGGAGGTGGGGCATGCCACCTAATGATCAAGCCCTATAATTAGCTTCTCATTAGAGCCGTGATGGTGATGTGTGCTGTCTAAAATCCAATGTTGTGGGTAGAGAGAATGAGTTTGTGACTAGGCGAGACTAAACTTTTGTTTTCCTCACCCAGTATAAATATATATATATATATATTTAATCTATTTTTATTAGAAGTTTTTCTGCTCTTTCTTACATAAAAGAACCCCAAGCATGCATCTTTCATGTGTGTAAATAATTCATTTCTGGGCTAATTTCAAAAGAATCCCAACATTACTGTATAGAGAGAGAACTAGCTTGCACATTTTAGGTCTGTGAAATTTTGTGAGACTTTTCCTGCACTGGACAGTAAAAAAATAATGAATAAAAGACAAAAACAAATTTTAAAAAAATTTAAAGCCACAAAAAAAGGCACATAGGGAATTATGTCAAATGTGTTTGTGTCCTTAGGCAAAGCTGTGGGAGTCTTGAAATGTCACAGTAGTAAATAACTTATTACTTTTTGACAAATTCTTTTTGCTGTTGGAACACTGAATTCTTCTGTGCATATGTATATATGAATACAAATTGAAGGCCTCTACCTCCTGGAGTTATACAACTTGGCTTGTTTACCTCCACATGCTGATGATGACTATTTTTTTTTTTTAAGTTCAATGTGGAGACTTGAAACTTGAATGTCCCTTCCAACTTTTATATTAAAAATAAAAAGACAAGAAAATTGAAGATCGTTTTTCACCTGTACAAGGAATACTAATGGATCGTCTTAAAATTGGTCTAGGAAAAAACCTTGGTGTGTGTTATGGACAATTAACTGTTAAAGTTATTGTAAGTTATCTGTATTTAGCAGAGTATTTTCATCTTGAGTGATCTGAGCTGAATTTGAAGACTATTAATAAGTTATGTTTGGAAGTTTTAACTTCAATGAAGTAATTATTTGCTGTGAAAGAAACAAACATTGAATTACTAAACAAAGATGGTGCAATATCTTTGTTTTTTTTTTATGAGGCTCCTGAGAATCAACCCAACTGAAGCATTTCAATTCACTTGAATGAGAAACGTGTTTAGTATCAAAAGAGCCCAAGAAGACACTGGTGTGAAAGGTACAATCTCAGAGGTTGGTCAATTACTGTGGCACACTTTCTGGTCACTTTGTACAATGTAGATTTGAAGTACAGTGGTGAAAACATTAAATGTGACATTTGAAAAAGATGTGTCATCTGTTTTATTTCACTTCTTTCCCTTTCTTTTCTCTCTTCAGTGCAGCTTATATCCCAACTTTGCAAAATTTTGAGACATTTCCTATTTATATCTCCAGTTTGATCTTTGAGGAAATTAGTTGTTTTTTAAATCTTCCAAGGAATTTTAGACTGACAAAAACATATTGAAAACTTAGTTAACTGATATCAAAGATGTGATTTAAATATATACAATATCAAGTTCTGGTAGCTTGCCCTTGTAGTCCCAGCTTCTCAGGAGGCTGAGGCAGGAGGATTGCTCGAGCCCAGGAGTTCAAGGCTGCAGTTGTGCCACTGCTCTCCAGCCTGGGAGACAGAGCAAGACCTTGTCTCAAATAAATAAAATTAATCAGCTGGGCACAGTGGCTCATGCCTGTAATCCCAGCACTTTGGGAGGCCAAGGTGGGAAGACTGCTTGAGGCCAGGAGTTCAAGACCACCCTGGGAAACCCAGTGAGACCCCGCCTCTACAAAAAAATAATAACAACAATTACAGGTGCCGGCACACACCTGTAATCCTAGCTACTTGGGAGGCTAGGGCTGGAGGATCGCTTGAGCCCAGGAAGTCGAGGTTACAGTGAGCTATGATCAAGCCACTGTACCTGGGTGACAAAGTGAGACCCTATCACTTAATAAAAATTAAAAAATGTTAAAAAGGGACAATTTCCCCTGTAAAAAGAAATTATTAATAAATAAGTTAAAATAGGGAAGTCTTTCCAGACCTTAGTCTCTAATTCAGTGGTTTTCAAACTTTTTTTCTCTTGAAGTGAAGAACCCAATCTTCATGGGAAATCTTACTCCAATATATTAAAGTCTGATAAATTAAATAAAAGTAGATTGCTCTGTATGAAGTAGACTGGTGAAGGGACTTGACTCCTCCCTGCTCTTCCTTTCTGCCTCCTATCCCTAGCAGCCCAAAGGCACTTCCAGCTAAGGAAGAAGTCCCAGCTCAGTGGTGGAATCAAGGCCTGAAATCAGACTGCCTAACTTCAGAATACTTTCTCTGAGGCCAGATAAAGCAACACTACTCTTGAGTTTGGAGAAGGCGTGTACTTCTCCCTATATTTTCTTTACTTAGCAAAATGAATGGATTTTTTTCCTGGCATGGGAGAGTTGACTGTTCTAACTCATATAAATTAATACATACATATTTATTAGTTTATTCATTCAACAAAATTTTGAATACTAAGAGCAAGAATTACTTATAAGGAAGCCTTATTAATATCAATAATGCTTAAATAAGAATACCAGCTTTCATCATTTACTATTACATCATTTACATCTATGAGTTGCACATAGAACATTTTAAAACTAAAGTTTTTCACAGATAAATATTAGAGAAAATATATTGATCTGCTTGTTACCAAACGAAGGGGATTTGTGCCTTATTTCTTTATTGTTGGGAATTGCAAAATGTGGAATTCTTAGGGCCAGTAGAGTCAGTATGGACAGATAGGTTAGGGCTGTAATCATCTGCAATTTGTTTGCAGCTTAAGAAACCAGAAGATCAAGATAATCTCTTGTAATGGCTCATAAGGTTTGGAATTTTTATTTTGTTTTCCCTCCATGGTATGTTATTTAAATATTTTATATCAAAAGATATATTAAGAATAGAATGTAAAATTTGCATGAATTTT
>CAUYRT010036633.1:0-50627 GCA_963574885.1 Lepilemur ruficaudatus
TTTTGAGACAGAGTCTCACTGTGTTGCCCGGGCTAGAGTGCCGTGGCGTCAGCCTAGCTCACAGCAACCTCAAACTCCTGGGCTCAAGTGATCCTCCTGCCTCAGCCTCCTGAGTAGCTGGGACTACAGGCATGTGCCACCGTGCCTGGATAATTTTTTTGTATTTTTAGTAGTTCCTGGCTAATTGTTTCTATTTGTAGTAGAGACGGGGTCTCGCTCTTGCTCAGGCTGGTCTCAAACTCCTGGCCTCACGCAGTCCTCCGGCCTCAGCCTCCCAGAGTGCTAGGATGAGAGGCGTGAGCCACCGCGCCCGGCCAGATTGATTCAGAATTTATCTTCAGCTCATGCCATGTGGTATTTGTGGGACCCGTTTTCACTCTTTACATAACGAAATACTCCTCAGTTTTTCCTTTTTGATGAGCACGTTTGGGGGTCCTGCCCATGCAGCCTTTGCCGACGCAGAGATTACGAAGATCTCCTGTTTTCTAAAATCTTTCTGGTCTGATCTGGAATGCCTCTGGAGTGGCTCTCTGTGTGTGGGCTCAGGTAGGGGTCAAGAACTTTGTTTTTTAATTTGGATATTCAAATGACCCAGGTTTGCTTATTGAAATACGGATTCATTACACAATTTCCTTTTCTTTTGACACAATTTTCTTTTTCTTTTTCTTTTTTTTTTTTTTTTGAGACAGAATCTCACTGTGTTGCCTGGGCTAGAGTGCCGTGGCGTCAGCCTAGCTCACAGCAACCTCACACTCCTGGGCTCAAGCGATCCTCCTGACTCAGCCTCCTGAGTAGCTGGGACTACAGGCATGTGCCACCATGCCCGGCTAATTTTTTTTTTCTATATATATTTAGTTGGCCAATTAATTTCTTTTTATTATTAGTAGAGATGGGGTCTCGCTCTTGCTCAGGCTGGCTTTGAACTCCTGACCTTGAGTAATCCGCCCGCCTCGGCCTCCAAGAGTGCTAGGATTACAGGCGTGAGCCACCGCACCCGGCCTGACACAATTTTCTTTCAAATGCTTGCTGTGTACTGAGTCTTGGGTGTACATAGGTGGGCAAAACAAAGCCCTTGTCCTCACAGAGTTTGTTCCGGCGATGGTGGTGGACAGGTGGTCACCTGGAAAAGTGAGAGTGAAGATGAATGAATGCTGAATGCCGGGATGGAAAGCACAGGGGCGGGGTGCACCCTACCGTACTGACTGGTCCGATCCAGGTCACGTGGGCTGTGTCCAGTGCTGTTGCTCTTATACACAGCATTGCTGTGAGCATCCTTAAAACAAACCCTTGGGAATATTTCTGATGATTTCCTTATAACAAATGCGGATAAGGCCTTGGGGGCTTTGTGGCATATTTCCAAACTGCCCTCCCGAAGAGTTTACAGTTTACACTCTCTCCGGCCCGGCGTCGGAGGAGCTCATCTGCCTGGGCTTGGCGATGCCGGGGGAACATCTGGAGGGCACTTCGCACTAAAACGTGAGCAGAGCCGCTCCCGCCTCCGCACCTGTTTCCCCCGCGGCCCCCTTTGTCCTTTCTCCGCACCCGGGCCATAGCCAATGTCCACATTGCTCCGAGCTGCTCCCTTGTGGCACTCATTATATATTCATACTGCTCCATTCTCTGTTGGTTTCAAGGGAGTCTCTATCTTGTTTCCCTAGACGATTATTTTTCCAAATATCTGGGAACGTTTGTGCTTCCTGGAGCGCACAGCACAGCGTGGTGCAGACGATAAGCATGTCGTAAGGTGGCCTGACAGGTGCCTCCTAGAACCTGGTTCCCCCGGAGTCAGACGCCAGGACTGGGGAGTCCTCTCTCCTGGGAGGTGCTCACAGCTGAAGCCGACTTGTCAACCCAGGGGAGCTTTCAGCCAAAGGGTTCTACCGCAGCGGAATCAGAAATCGCCGCCACTTGAGCTTGTGCTGACAGCGACCTGTCTGTTTCCGAGACAGCCACCAGGAGGGCCCGGGCCACCAGGAGGAGCCTGCTGCACGTCCCCTACGGAGACGCCAAAGGGGAGACACTGGACATCTACCTTCCCCACGAGGCACCTGAAGGTCAGCGCAGGGGCTGGGGTTCTGCCGCAGGGCTCCGGGGCCAGCCCCGCACTCACGCCCCCTTGGTTTTACAGCCTTTCCTGTCTTTGTGTTTGTCCACGGGGGATACTGGCAGTGCGGAAGGTGAGTGGGGCATTCGGACCGTGGAGCAAAAGGGAGGCCGTTCTTTCCCAGCTGGGTTGGTCTGAGTTGGAAAAATAATCTTCTGCAGCTGCCGCCACAAACCGCGACACTCTGGTGGCTTCAACAAGAGCATGTCCTCCCACATGCTGGAGGCCAGACGCCAGACACCAAGGAGTGGGCAGGGCCACGCTCCCTCCAGAGCTCTCGGAAGGGTCCTTCCTGCCTCCCCGAGCTTCCGCCGGCCCAGGTGCTCGCTGGCCCGCGGCTGCATCCCCCGCAGTCTGCTCCGTCCACAGCTGCGCTCTGAGTTTCTGTGCCTGAAATCCCCCTTCTTTTTTCTCACGAGGACACCAGTCGTTGGATTCGGGGCCCACCCTACTCCAGGATGATTTCACCTCAAGATTCTTGATGCCGTCTGCAAAGACCCCATTTCCAAACACGGTCACATTCATAAGCTCTGGGGGTTGGGACTTGGACATGTCTTTTTGGGGGACACAGTTCAACCCAGTCCCCACAGTGAGAAGCACGTCCAGCCCACTCTCCAGTCAAGGGAGAAGCCAGCGCGACCGAGCAGAGTTCTCCCGGGACGTGCGCTTGCAGGGAGAGAGGCAACGCTCTGCGTGGACGGAACGTCCGGCTCGTCGCATGTCCAGGACACGGGGAGCAGCACAGTGGCCAAGCTGCCTCCAGCTGTCCCATCTCTGTCTGTTTCTGCAGTAAAGACGAATCTGCCTTCATGGTGGAGCCCCTGACAGCACACGGAGTGGCCGTGGTGACAGTGGCTTACGACATTGCCCCCAGAGGTAACAGGGGCGGTTGCTGCAGGTCCGAGGGCTGGTGGGCTTTGATGGGGAGAGAGCCCCCAACCTGGCTTGTGCTCTCTGTGCAGGCAGCCTGGACCAGATGGTAGCCCAGGTGACACGGAGCACCGCGTTTGTGCAGAAGCGGTACCCGCACAATGAGTGGGTGTCGCTGCAGGTTTCCTGCTTGCTGGACCATGCTGGGTGGGAGGACCGTGCCCACTGGACGCAGCCACGCTGCCCCTCTGGCCTGTGGAGCAGAAGGCAAAGTGGGACTTCTCGGTACTGGCCTGACGCTTTGGGGAAACTTAATGCAAATGCAGCTCTGTGCTCTGACCCATTGCAGGGGAATTTACCTGTGTGGACACTCGGCGGGGGCCCAGCTGGCCGCCATGATGCTCCTGGCCGACTGGACTAAGTTTGGAGTCACGCCCAACCTCAAAGGTCTCCACAGGGACTGTAGCCTGGCTGGGCGGCCTTCACCCTCCACACGGGCCTGAGGATTTGCACCAGCTGTTCCAAACCCCAATGGCTGGGAGCAGCTTGACCACAAGGGCTGTGAGCCCCGTGAGCAGGGCCCTCTCTGCTTCCTCTTGCCCCTCCCCGGGTTTGCCCCTCTGGCCTGGAGGGTGGGCTGCCTGTCTCACTCCATCTCAGCCTGGTCACGGGACTGTTCTTCCTCTTCCCAGGCTTTTTCCTGGTGAGTGGGATCTACGACCTGGAGCCCATCCTGTGCACCTCGCAGAACGCCTCTCTCCACTTGACACTGTGAGTCACCCACCCACCCCAGCCCCAGCTCACCTGGAGCCTGGCTTCTCCCTGCCCTGACTCCCGAACACCCCCCACACCAGAGAGGATGCTCAGAGGAACAGCCCCCAGCTGCTGATGGCCCTGACGCAGCCGGCGGATCCCACCTGCCACATGCTGGTGATTGTGGGCCAGCACGACTCCCCCGAATTCCAGCGACAGTCCAGGGAGTTTTATCAGGTACTCCCAGCACCCAGTTTGCAGCCGGAGGTCAAGGGTCATGTGAGATCTTCTCATTATCTTTTTGCTTTCACCCAAGTGGACCCCAAGACTATCAATCATTCATTCAACAAACACTGAGCTCCTGAGCAGGCCGGGCAGGTGAGGAGAGTCCCAGCCTCCCCTCCTGCAGCCTCACCCTTCCCCTTCCCACATTTCTCCTGCCCAGACCCTGTGCCAAGGAGGGTGGAAAGCCTCCTTCGAAAAGCTTCGCAATGTGGATCACTTTGAAATCATTGAGAATCTGACCCAGGAGGACGACGTGCTCACCCAGGTAGGGCCTCATCCCATCCCAGCCACCCGGCAGCCCCCTTCACGGTGGACAGCGGGTCTCCCGTCCCAGCCCCTTAGACGCAAGCGGGGATGGGTGGGCAGCGCTGCACAAAAGAGTCACCTGTAGTTCTTCGGCACCCAGCAGGCTGGGGCACCCCTGGGTGCCGATGCCGGGGTCGAATGCCACACTTGCTTCCTACACACTCCGCCTCCCTCTGGAGCAGCCCCGGCTGATCTCTGGAGAGTCTGGTCCTAGGCACACAGGGAGGATCTGCACATGGCTACCTGGGCAGGGAGAGACAGGTGGAGAAAGTGTTGGCCTGTCTGTGTCTGGGAATCAAAGTAAAAGCCAGATGGGTGCGGTGGCCTGTAATCCTAGCACTGTGGGAGGCCGAGGCGGGAGGATCACTTGAGCCCAGGAGTTTGAGGTTGCTGTGAGCTAGGCTGACGCCACGGCATTCCAGCCAGGATAACAGAATGAGACTCTGCCTTAAAAAAAAAAAAAAAAAAATTAATGCCCCAAGCTCCCTGGGGTTCTGCTCTTGGGAGCTCGAGTTTGCCCAACATATCTGGGGCTCAGTGTGGCCAAGTGCGTCCAAACCCACCGACCCAGTGATTCTATGGCTTGGAATTTGACTTCAGTGTTGTCAATGAGACGCTCCAAGATGTTCTTTGTTAACATTTAGAACTTGGAAACACCCTAAGTATCCAGGAAGGTTGGATTATGATATAATCGGGCAACAAGATCACATTTGTGAAAACTCCTTAGGATGATGTGAAACTGATTCAGATCAGATGTCGTGAGAGCAAAGCCACGAGAAACAAGTGCTCTAGTGTGTTCCTGGTTTCATGCTACGTAACGAGCTAGGCCTTCGGAGGTGCATGTGTGCATGTGAAAAACATCCGTGTCATTAAAAGTCCACATTTAAAAAAATCTACATTTTTCTACCATGAACATGTACATATTACCTTTTTTATTGATTTTTTTAGTTCATTACATTATTTTGTT
Source organism: Lepilemur ruficaudatus (assembly GCA_963574885.1). Taxonomy (NCBI): domain Eukaryota; kingdom Metazoa; phylum Chordata; class Mammalia; order Primates; family Lepilemuridae; genus Lepilemur; species Lepilemur ruficaudatus. The sequence goes on from CAUYRT010036633.1 coordinate 5,286, forward strand.
TTTCCTTCCTCTTTTTCTTATTTATTTTATTTTATTTTTTTCTATTTTAATTTTAATTCTTCTTTATACCACAACCTGAATTCACGTATTACTTTTTTTAACTGAGGAAAGAACAAACACCCAGAAAACCTAAGAAAGGAAGGAGCCTAAGAAAGACACCCCGTTTCTTTAATCCCTGGGGAGAGCGGCTCCAATTCTGAGGCTTTTGTGTCGTCCCCTCCTGCTGCAGATTATACTGAAAACAATCTTTCGGGAGCTCTGACAACACCCGGCCCCCGGCCCACGTGCACCCCGACTCCGGGAGCTACTCAAGCGGCCTTCAGAGCGAAGCCGGCTTCCCACGGCCAGGCCCAGCATGGCCCTGGGGGGCCTCCTCTCCCAGCAGGAGCCCCTTCTTCCCACTGCTGTTGACACTCGTGACAGTCTCCACGTCCTCCCTCCTCTCGGCCTGGATCTGGCTCTGGGGAAAGTCCACAGGTCGCACCCAGAGCTGCCTCTCTGCCAAGTCTGGCCACTGTGCCTGCTGACACGGCATAACAAAAATGACTCAGCCCCAGCTTGCCACCTGTTTTTGTGTGACCCTTAAGCTAAGAATGGTTTTACGTTTTTAGACAGTTCAAAAAGAACCAAAAAAGAAATTTCATAACGTGTAAAAATTACGTAAAACTCAAATTTCAGCGTTCATAGATAAAGTTGTATTGGAACTGTGAACTAACATAAAATCTTAAGGCTTCCCCCCTCCACCAGTGACTGAGTGGACCCCCTCCTGGCCAAGGGGGTATCCTGAAACTGAATTGCCTGCCATGTGGAGGGAGGTCAGACCTACCTCATCATGCCCCCTCCCTTCCTGGGGGGACATGCTCTGTAACCCTTAATAGGCCAAAGGCTATGCCAGACACACCTGCAGGCCCTCAGTTTACACAACAAATGTATGTCCAGTGGCTTATCTCTGATTTACAGACTTACTTATCTTAACATTCCAAGCCTTTAGACAAAGCTTCATGTCTTTAAACAATTACAAGTCAAAGAGTCTTTAAACCCACCTACAACCTGTAAGCCCCCGCTTCCAGATGGCCCACCTTTTTGGGCCAAACCAAGGTATGCCTCCCACGTATTGATCTATGACTTCACCTGTAACCCCTGTCTCCCTGACACGTATAAAACCAAACTGTGACCCAGCCACGGTGAGTCCACTTGCTCAAGGCTTCTTGGACGTGGCTCCAGGTCATGGTCCTCAAATTTGGCTCAGAATAAATCTCTTTTAAAATTATTTTTGCAGAGTTTGGCTTCCTTTCCGTTGACAGGACACAGCCCTGCTCGTTCATTTACATACGGTGTGACAGCTTCGAGCAGAGCAGAGCAGTCCCGAGGGGAACCGCCTGGCCCTAGCAAATAGAGCACGGCCTATCCCAGCCTTTGCAGGGCGCGGTGCTGTGAGTCAGGGCTTCCCCAAACCGGCCTTTGTTTTGTTTCTGTCTTATGTCTGCTCTGTCCTGGGTCCCACTTGACATTTGGGTCTGTCCCTAAATACCCTGGGGTCGTAGCCTTTGGGCTAACACCCGGACAGTGAGGACAGCGCCATCCACAGGTAGGACAAGCTTCCTCTGCCCACCCTGGGTCTGTGTGCAATTTCCAAGGAGCCAGCTAGGTCCATCCACGCACACCCCACCCCACCCCAGCCCACCTCCTGTTTCTCCTCTGAATATCTAGCAATTCAAGAATTTTCCCTGTGGGCTGGGCATGGTGGCTCACACCTATAATTCCAGCACTCTGGGAGGCCAAGGCAGGAGGATCCCTTGGGGCCAGCAGTTAGAAACCATCCTAAGCAAGAGCGAGACCCTGTCTCCAGTAAAAATAGAAAAGTTAGCCAGGTGTGATAGCACACACCTGCAGTCCCAGCTATTCGGGAGGCTGAGGCAGGATCGCTTGAGCCCAGGAATTTGAGGTTGCAGTGAGCTATGATGACTCCACTGCACTTCAGCCTGGGAGGCCCATCACGGTGGCTCACACCTGTAATCCTAGCACTCTGGGAGGCCGAGGTTGGACGATCGTTTGTGTTCAGGAGTTCGAGACCAGCATGAGCAAGAGCGAGACCCTGTCTCTACTAAAAATAGAAATTAACCAGACAACTAAAAATACATATAGAAAAAATTAGCCAGGCATGGTGGTGCATGCCTGTAGTCCCAGCTACTCGGGAGGCTGAGGCAGAAGGATTGCTTGAGCCCAGGAGTTTGAGGTTACTGTGAACTAGGCTGACGCCACAGCATTCTAGCCCAGGCGACAGAGTGAGACTCCGTCTCAAAAAAAAAAAAAAATACATAATTATTTTTAAATTTTTATACAGCAAAATAAAAGCAATTATTACTAAAAAAAAAGCCATTCTACATTAAATACATTAAGATATTGACAATTTTATAAATAAAATCATTTTAAACAGTAAATACATGATAAGACTATTTCTCTGACACAGGTTACATGTATGTCAACAAATTATTTTGAAAATATAAAAACTTGATACATCCTTCTTTTAAAAAGCATTGAACTTAATTTTACAAAATTATCAAAAATTAAAAAGTGCTAGATATGCATCCATTTTTTGTCCCATTTTTAAAGCAATTATAGCACATCAGACCTTAAAAAAAAGAATTAAGGCATAAGACTCATCCTATATTGCCTAAAAATGAAAACTCCAGACACTTTCTAGGCATTGGGAAAGGCTGGGAGCTGACTGAGTTCAAAGCCAGCGAAGGTGCCATCTGCCCAGTGCCACCGCCAGTCCTTGTTCTCAGAACCAGGGGGCTTCTCCTTCCTGGCCCACTCCTGGGGAGAGTCTTTTTTTGTCTACAGTTTCCTAATTTCCATGAGAAAGGGTTTCTGACAGAATTTTGATATTTAAATCCTGTGCCAATACTGAATGTATTCCAAAGATTGAGGCATTTTGCATCCGAATTTTATACAAAAGTCATGAATCTAATTCCATATGAAAAGAGGATACTTCATTTGGTCACTTGATTTCATATCACTTGTCCGAGGTAGGATAATTTTCTTCTTTCTCTGAAAACTGTCCTGACTAGGTAAACGGTGGTTGTACTGGAAAGGGTTCTAATGCCTTTTCTGCATTCTTCCAGTTGTGAAAATTCTCTCTGTACCATTCAACTGATAGGAAAAAACAAAGACAAAAATAAAAAATGAAAAACTATACATCAGTTAGCCCACATTTACTGAGTTCCTGCTAGGTAAAAAAAAAGTCTAGCCCATCAGCTAATCAGCAGATGAAGGCTGCCTAATGATGTAAACAATTTGATTTTGAACTTAACGACAGAGTTAATCAGAAGACATTTCATCACCTGAAAAACTTAAGAATTAACACTCAATCATTTTTTCCTTTTTAACTTCAAAAGTCCTTCAATACTAAACTTACTGGTATAAATATTTAGGATGGTCTGATTTTAAGGAATTCAGGGTCGGGGGAATAAGTCATTTGCATTGGTTTTAAAGTTACTTTATGGAAAAAAGTATAATGCATCATTTGTTAATGTAAATAAGGTAATACTGCATCATAGGCAGTGAGATGATATGAGCTTCCTTCTATTAATGTGAAATTATTTTATGTATCAATATATCCTATCAGTAAAAGCTTTTTTAGTTAAAAAAAAAAACCTGATAGTTTTATTTTTGATTTTTCTTTTTAATATTCAACACAAGTATTTTGTATTTCAAGCTCTGAATCAAGACTTTTTTCTACATTTAGGTAAGATCTTTTCTCATGAGTCCATTTCCACAGCTTTAATATACATATACAGACTTTATATGCACTTAACAGATTTTTCTGCACATACTGAATTTGTTTGCTATTTGTTTCAACATAAAAAAGACTCACGACATTCAGGGACTACAACTATCAATATTTAATCAAACGCCACTGATCTTAAGATGGACCATTATTTTACATACCACTAACAAAAAAGAAAGTTGCCATAATTATAAGATACAGATGATTATCAACAGATATATCTTTCAGAAGTATGAAGAAACTGAAAAAATATATACCTCAGAATCAATAAAATAAGCATTTGATTAATGCTAATATGATATAGGAAGACCGATTACAAGTTAGTCTATGAAATTCAAGATGTTTAGGAAAACATAGGACTATGGCTAGAAATATACTAAATGTAACAATTTGAAAAGTGCAAATGATTGTCACATTCTGCTGAATTTGTACAGTGTTCTAAAAATAAATTAATTTTCCTTTAAATTTTTCTGAATCGTCCCCCAAATGATCAATTCATAACATACTTGTTTTCTTTATTCCTTCTTTCCAAGGCACTTTAGGTCTCCATCCTAAGCCATGTATTTTTTCTGACTTCATTGGGTATCTCATGTCATTGGTAGGTCTTAGAAAGCAAAACAGATTTAAAATGACATTGTGAATATATATTTACAAATTTATATACTAAGAGACATAATGTGTGTCCATGCATCTTTATCATAATTCAAGTTTTTTCTTTAAAAAAAAATTCCCATTAGGTTTTTTGCAAAAAAATTGTAAAATAAAGTATACACTTAAAAATATCATCCATAATCTCTGATGCCTAACCCTCTCCATGGCTTACCCTTTTCTTATTTCAGCCACAATCGGTGCAAGTGAGTGCCATGCGTGGCACCCAGAAAAAACGGAATAAGTGTTTAATGAATGAACAAACAAATACACATAAACTTTTAGGACCTTTATATGCCAGGCCCTAAATCAGATACTTTATATACATTATAATTAAACCTTAAAATACTTTTATAAGCGAGGTATTATTATTCCTCTTTCACACTGGAGGAAACCTCAGGCTTGGAGAGGGTCAGTAACTTTCAAGTCACATAGCTAGTGAGTACTAGTGCTACACTTAATCTCTATGACATTTTAATCAAGAAAAAAATATTTTACCAGAAAACTCAAAAGAGATAAACTAGCTTACAGTTGGCTATATATTTTAAAATTTTATGAGTACCTAAGATTTCACAACCTTTCTCCAGTGTTTTCTTACTCACCTATCATTAACATAATCAACCCAATTTTCCATTTCAGACTCTGAATTGGTCTCTTTGATCTGTCAAAATGGAGAAGGCTTTTGAGTAAAATTATAAAATGAGATCAGAGAATAACAATGGTATTTAATAGCCGATTAAAGAGAAAAGAAAAACAGCCACCTCAAAGCAGAGGAGACAGCTAAAATGAACATCATTTTAATAACACTTTCTATACTTTATAAGCTAAATTCCATCTGAAGCTCAGAAAGAATACACATTGTATAAACTATGGGAGGAAATAAATTTTCTTGAATTTTGGTTATTATTCAGTCCCTCTTTCTACTAAATCCTCTTTTTTAAAATTAATTAATTTATTTATTTATTTTTGAGACAGAGTCTCACTCTGTTGCCCAGGCTAGAGTGCTGTGGCGTCAGCCTAGCTCACAGCAACCTCAAACTCCTGGGCTCAAGCGATCCTTCTGCCTCAGCCTCCCACATGCTGGGACTATAGGCATGTGCCACCATGCCTGGCTAATTTTTTCTATATATTTTTAGTTGGACAATTAATTTCTTTCTATTTGTAGTAGAGATGGGGGTCTCGCTCTTGCTCAGGCTGGTTTCGAACTCCTGACCTTGAGCGATCCTCCCACCTCGGCCTCCCAGAGTGCTAGGATTACAGGCATGAACCACTGCACCCAGCCCCTCTTTCTACTAAATCCTAAGATTTACAACTGATGTTCCCTAATACATATATATACTCATAACTGTAATTATTTTATGTATCATTGTTTCTTGATTCTAGGACACACAATTCTATATTTCTAAAACCAAGGTATGTCTTACAATTAGGGCATGTACCTTTAATGACTTATTTTTTCCTGAAAAGCTGTTACTAAATGACTTACACAACTTAAATTAAGACATATATGACAATGTAATCATTCATTTCATTTTCTACTTACTTTCTGTTAAATTGAGTAAACTGTAAACTGTTGATTTTGACTAAATCAGTGGTAGACAATTTTGAAAATGCCATCCTTTTACAATGCACACATACCAGTTGTATTAGTTCTTTGGCAAGCTGGACAACTGACATTTCAAAATTGGTTCCAATGTTATAAATTTCACCTGGTTTCCCCTTTTTGAGGACAGTCAGAAATGCTTCTACTACATCAGTAGCATAAAGGAAATTTCTTGTTTGAAGCCCTGATCCATGAATGCAGCTAAACAGATTAAATAAAACAGAATTAAAGTATAAAAAAAGTAAGCTCTCATAATCCAGGGTAAGGTAATGACCAGATACAATTCCAGAGGCTCCTATTCCCACAGGGATCCTAGAAATCTTTTACTGAAAACACAAATGCTCACAACTTTTCTAAATATTTTCTGTAGTTCTTAATCTACAAACCTCCTGAGAGTACTCAATAGGAAAATGGCAAACATATAAGTGGCCACTATAAAATAGTTATTGAATTTTATACCATAAGTTCATTTTGAAGAAATATCTATGGTTCTATGAGTTAAAAAAATCCTTTGAGAAAGTCAAATAATATACAGATAGATGTCAAATTTTAATGGTATAACTCAAAGTTCTACGATAGATCATTTAAGAACTGTAATTATCTCTGGGGGGGAAGGAGGCAAAAGGCAACACACCTAACCTAAACATTTGTACCCCCATAATATGCTGAAATAAAAATAAATAAATAAAATTAAATTAAAAAAAAAAAGAATTGCAATTATCTTAGTGAGTAAATTACAAAAATGAATTACAGATTATAATTATTTTTAAAACTATTATATTGTGGAAGGGATTCTTAAATTTGGTGGGATATTCAATTCTGTGGGCTATAACCCTAAGACTTTATGATTCTCAAGAGTGTCGCCAAATACTCTATCATACTAGAACAGCATATGGGTACAAGGGTGAATAATACATACCATTTCCGGTTATGTTGTAGTAAAGAAATAAACTTGGGAATAACCTAAAAAAAATTTAAATATCATTTCAGACTCTGGAAATTCACTCATTAATATGAATTCAAACTTGCAATAAGATTAAAAGGTTACTATTATCAAGAAATATACATATGGATAACTTCTAATTCTTTTCATTAGGAGTTCATGAAAAAATCTATTATAATATTTGATAAGTAAAAGAACTCTAAGATAGTTTGCTATTATTTCATAAAGACCAGTTACCTGAAGAAAAATTCAGAGAAAGTCTTCATCAAATAGTTGCTCTCACCATCACAAAGCTCACCTTTGTGTTGATTTCATAAGGGCAGAAATCTTATCTTACTTATTGTTTTACATACAGCACCTACTCCACAAGTGCTTGTGAAATTTATAAAAAGTGAATTCCAGTTCTGTTAGATTCAAAAACTTAAACAAAGTAGCTATTCATACCTACAGGTCATGACTTGTCCCTTTCTTCTGGACAAATAGATCAATGCAACCAGGTGGGCAGTGAGAAAACCCAGTCTACGAACTGAGGCAAAGAAGCCAACAGTCATCTAAAACTGGGCTTAATGATACAGAACGGAACACACAGGCATTTTCAGCCTCTTAACTGCATTTCTTTATTTGCTACTTGCATTACTCTCTGGAAGACATTCAGGCTTACAGCAATAAAGATGAGTTGCGCTGCAGTTAACCAGCTAACAGTAAGACAGACAGTTTATGTATACAGGATTCCTGCATCACTATCTAACTAGCTTAAACTTTCTGTATATCCTGGCATTTTGGTCTGACTGGAAACTGGGAGTCTTAAATGCAGCGTGACAGTAGCGGTGGGAAGTATTTCACAGGGCTTTAAAGTTCTAAAAAGTATGAGGCATTTTCACGTACAGCATTTCACTGGATCCTTCAAAATCATTCCTAAGTATTATCATCATCTCCCCATTTAAAGACTCTGCCCAAAGGGCCTAAGGTCATGCCAGCTGGTGAGTGTCAAGTTGAGACTTAAGCTCAATCTTTAAACTCTAAGTCTGATGGCATCTGCATGCAGCCTATACAGCATACATAATTACATATAATTACAAAGTAAATTGTTTTAGACAAATAACTAAAGAGAAGTTATTTTAAATAATGAGAAGTTACAATTATTAAAAAACATTATGAATTCAGAAGTAAAGTTTACCTTTTCTGGATATTGATGTGGTCCATAAACATTACTGCTTCTTGTGATAACAACTGGAAACTTAAAAGAATATTCAACATTAAGGTTTTCAGAAAAGTCTAATAATAATGATTACTTTTAAGATAAACAGAGTTTGGAAAATATGGGCATCTTTGCCTAAATAATTCTACACACCTTAAGGACAGAGTGAAGACATTTTTTCTAATATAAGGTTCCTAAAAAGACAGGAGAGGATGGGATTCAGATAAAGGCAGAGGTTCTGAAAGGAAGAAGAGGAACATTCTTTTTACTGGGTCAAGGGAGGATGATTAGAGATGGACACAGTTTTGTAAGCCCGATAGCAGAACACGAAGTATGTAAGAGACCACCTCTCGGACTCTAAGTATGTTTAGATGTTAAACTTGAAGTTGGTGCTCTCCATTGTACTGAGCCTTACAAATAAAGAGAGTTACCATGAAAGGGAAAAGGACCAATGCCACTAGAACACAAAAGGCGAGAGAACCGGGAGAAATTCCCTGGCTTGCCTTTCTGACCCAGTCCCTAACAATGCACGAAGATCACTGGGGAGCCAGATGCAGGGGATTCGAGTTGACGACTCATATTAGGTAAGGCTCCCGCACTGACACTGTCAGGGTCACCAGGGGCAAGTCTACTTCCCATTCAGGAGGAGCCAAGACAGCTGAATCATGCAGAGAGGAGCACACGGCAGGAAAGGGAATCTGTCCTCCCTCTGTCTTCCTCCACTCATAGGATTCCAACAGGGCTTTCACTATAGCTGTAACACTCTACCTATTACTGAAATAGGAAAAAATATATATTCAAATTATTCCTTTAATGGTGAACTGAATAGAAAGAGGTAGGTCCTACTTTGTCCACAAAATATAGGAAACCAGTTTTAAAAATTCCTTAACATGTTAACTTTTCTCAATCTATGTCTCTTCTACTCTAAAAATGAAGTGTTGCTAAAGCTGACCTGGAGTTTTAACACCTAAGTCCAAAGGACAATGTCTCAAGAGTTTCTGAAATCAGTTCTTACCTTATATCGTTCCCAATAAGACTGTACAAAACATTCAGCAGCTGCTTTAGATGATGCATAAGGATTTGTAGGCTGTTTGGGTGAAGATTCATCAAATTCCTAATTTTTAAAATATATTTTTAGAAAATAAGTATTATGCATACTTTCTAAGTATAAAAACCAGAAAACATATTACCAACTTGGAATGTCAATTAAAAAAAAAAAAACATTTCTTGAACCCTATGTGCCTGGCATTTTTGCAAGGACATGTAGGAATGTCTTTAATGCTCACTATGATCCCATGAGGCAGGCAGAGAACAACATGAGCAAAGGCCCTGAGATAGAAGTATGTCCAAAGAACTTCAAGAGGGCTGGTATGAGAGAAGAGAAGTGGGAGATGTGGTCAGAAAGCTAGAAGGCAGCCCAATCATGACAAACCTTAAAAGCCACTGTAAAAATAGTGACAGGCTTTTTGAGCTGAGTAATGCCATGATCAGACATATTTTAAAAATCATTCTGGCTACTGCATTAGATCTGACGTAGGGTGGCAAAGGTACAGGAAGAAGCTTACCTGATAAAAATCGCCAAAAGATTTGAAAATGGTTGCTTCTCAGAAGCAGGACGGGGAATCAGGGAGAGGGGGTCAGGTCTGCTTTTTCTCACTGTAAGTCTTTTTGAACTATTTGATCTTTTTCACTGAGTGTATGTTTTGGTAAAATAAAAAAAAAATTACTAAAAAGTAAAATAAATAAAACAAATTGAGGTGGCTCACACCTGTAGTCCTAGCATTTTGGGAGGCTGAGGCAGGGGGATCTCTTGAGGCCAGGAGTTCAAGACCAGCCTGAGCAAGAGTGAGACCCTGTCTCTACAAAAAAAAAAAAAAAAACAGAAAAATTAGCCAGGTATGGTGGTGCATGCCTGTAGTCCCAACTACTCGGAGGCTGAGGCAGGAGGATTGCCTGAGCGCAGGAGTTTGAGGTTGCAGCGAGCTATGATGATGCCACCCCACTAGGTAGTCGGGCAGACAGAACAAGACCCTGTCTAAAAAAAGAACAAAAACCAAAATCAAAATGAAATGAAGTCACTGCAAATAACGGCTATAAAAAATATAGACTGGAGAATGGAGTCATCTTTTTTTTGCATAAAAAGTATAATATTTAGGAATGATTTAAAAAATAAAGAATGGATTCCAGTTTTTACAATAATTTCACACTCAGTTCTTGACGTTCCAATGTGTTTTCCTGACTGGAAGAGAAAAGTGAGCAGATTGTATGCTGCAGCCTAACCCACTTAGCTGTAGTCTGGGGGAATGACATTCATCATGTTTGTAAGACTAGGATAAAAAGGTGAGATCTGCTAGTTTCCTGCAAAACTACAAATAAATCTGTAGCTGTTCCCCATTTGGGGTGGCATCATTTTGAACAGAAGAGACAATGGAGTAACATTTTGGAGAACCGTGGCACATGGTAAGCAGACGAAATATGCACATGTTCTAAGCTCACCTTATCAAGACTGCCTCCATACACTTCATCTGTGCTGACGTAAATAAATTTCTCCACTCTGGCTTCGTGAGCAGCACTTACCAAAACATGAGTGCCATAAACATTAACATAGGTAAACTCAAGGGCACGTACAAATGAAAGATCTAAAAAAAAAAGAGTAAAAAGCTAAAACAATACGACCAAGGGACAAAACAAATGCCAAAACGATGAACTCAGGTTTAAGGAGTTACTTACTTCTCTTCATTCACCACAATTGCAAGAGTTATAGAAATAACATACATGTAACATTGGTATCTGTCATTTCTTTAGACCTAAATTATACAGCACATGTATAGTCCTAGAACCCAGAACACTATCAGTGTTAAATTTTTAGGAAACACATTTTTCATTCTAAAAAGAAGTAAATAAAAAAATGATACATCTAAATTTAAAATGTTCTTAAATTTAAAAAATTTTTAAACTTCTAGCTTCTGCTATTAGAGGACTTGGCTTTTTAGATCAACTTGTTATTGCTGAAAGCAATAAAAGCTGGATAAATTATTTAGAAATAAATTCACTTTAAAAGAATTGAAACTCTATAACCAGGGAATGGAGGGAACCTTTCTAATTATGACTCACAATCCAGAAGCAATTAAGGGAAGAGATAGACAAATCTGACTATATAAACATTCTTGCATGGTTAACAAAAAAAAAAAAAACTAAACTAAAAACAAAGTAAAAGACAAATAACAAACTGGGAAAAATATTTGAACTTATCAGAGAAAAAGGATTAATATCAAGTCTATAAAGAACTTATAAAATATAAATAAGAACAACTCTATAAGTGAAATGGGTAGAGAACATAAACAAATAGTTTAAACAAAGAAATACAAATGGGCCCTTAAGCCTATTATGCTCAACCTCACTTATAATAAGGAAAACTCAAATTAAAAACTCAGAGATACTACCTCTTATCAGACTGGCAAAAAACCAAAATTTTGACAATGCATTTTGTTGTCGAGGCTATAGGGAAAAAGACACTTTTTACACTGGGACTGAGAATGCAAAATGTTTATAACACCTAGAGAAGGAAATCTGGCAATATCTAGCCAAATTAATATGCATTTACCTTCTAATCCAGAATTATGGGCTGAATTGTGCTCACTCAAAATTCATGTTGAAACCTATCCCCCAGCCCAGTACCTCAGAACATAACTACATTTGGAGACAGGGCCCTTAAAAGGGTGATGAAGTTAAAAGGAGGCCTTTAGGGTAGGCCCTAATCCAATGTATTTGATTTCCTTATAAGAGGAGATTTGGACACAGAAAGAGAAACCAGAGGTGTACACACACAGAGAAAAGGCCATGTGAAGACACAGCAAGAAGGTGGTGGTCCACAAGCCAAGGAGAAAAGGCCTTAGAAGAAATCAACCCTGCTGTACCTTGATCTTGAACCTCTATCCTCCAGAACTGTGAGAAATAAATTTCTATTTTTTAAGCCAATACCCAGTTTGTGGTATTTTGTTATGGCACTTCTAGCAGACTAATGCACCAGCAATCCAACTCCTAGGAATCTCTCCCCAGCATCAAGTGACAAGTATACAAAATGATACATGCACAAAGCCATCTACCGCAGCACTATTTAAAATAGCAAAAAGTAGGAAATAAACCCAACTATGGTACATAGTGGTACACAATGAAGTACTACGAAAATAAAAAGGAATAAGAATGTCTCTATATTCTATTATAAGGGCTCTCCCATATTATTACATAAAAAGAAGCAAGATGGAGAAAGGTATATTGCCACCATTTTTCTAAGACTAGCAGTAGGATATACATATATGTGTATTTTTAAAAGGAAGGAGAAATAGTAAAAATAAAGCATATAAAATTATCTGTAGGGAAAAGAGAACACAGTAGAAAGGACAGGGACCAAAACTAGACTTTTCTAAATATACTTTGCTTGGTAGATTTGACTTTGGAGCTATGTACATATTTTACACAAATAAAAAACAAAATTAAATTTAAAAAAAGCAATTCCTCAGCCTGAACAACATACTGAGATCTTGTCTTCAAAAATATAGAAAAATTAGCCAGTGCTTTAAGTCCCAGCTACTGGGGAGGCTGAGGCAAGAGCATCATTTGAACCCAGGAGTTTGAGGCTGTAGTGAACTACGATCCCGCCACTGCACTGCAGCCTGGGCGACAGAGCAAGACCTTGTCTTAAAGAAAGAAAGAAGAAAAAAAAAAAAAGCAATAAAGCAATTCCTAAAAATCAAAAGCAAAATGAGAAAAATGAATCTAACTATATATTTTCTCGGTTACATAACAATACAGAAGAATCACTCCAAGTTACTTTTAAACAAAATAATCTGGCCATAGTTTTAATAGTTTCCTATAGGAAACTGTTAAAGAACAAAAAAAACCGCTGCAATTCTTAGAAAGATTTTCAGTTATCATGTTGTTAGCGATAATGTTGGTATTGCTATTCTTATACTGTTGTGTTAGGGCATCAAGTAAATGAGTAATTATGATGGCACTGTTGAGAAGTGAGGTGTTCAGGATAAGGAAAAGAACATAGAAATGTAAGATTGATGAGGTTAAATAAAAACTCTAAATTTGAACTGGACATCTCAGTATGAACTCATGATATATTTAATCTTAAGTAAATAGGCAAATAAATAAATATTCCCTAGTTCTATCTACTGAAAAGCCTAGAAAAAAATGTCCAATCAGTAGCAATGAACACTCCTGGTACCCAGATTGTGGTCTCTAAATACCATTTCCCACTAAAAGGAATAAGGGCTCCTTAGGTCTTGGGAAGAAACGCGGAAGATAAACCTGTCTGCCACACGACAGAGTAAGACAGCTAAATCAAAAAGGACTCAAGCAGCAACTAGAAGAGGCTCTCAATGGCCAATAGTGGGTCAGTTTGAATATAAATAAGAAAAATAACTGCAATTGATTAAAAAAATATCAAATGTGTTAAAATCTATGAACTCATAATGATACTAAAAAAAAGGAAGGAGGAATATGCTAACAAACCAACTAATTATACTAAAATCTAGTAAATAAAAAGAACCAAGCATTTAACGTGGCTTTTCTATATCAACTAAATCTCAAGGTAACTTAATAATTTCTAAGAAAAAACTTGCTTTATGTAAATATTCCACATATAAATGAAAAATAAATGACATAATTAGAATATCAAACCCCTAATATATATAAATATTGACAATATAAAGTCATAATAACAATGTCTAGTGAGATTGAAAAACAAAATAAAACAAGACAGACTTAAAATTCTAGATAAAAATCAGACTTGGGACTAGATAAACGGAGTTAAAGTGTATTACCTGGGAGGAGGGCAAAGGTTTTGATGGAGTTTAGACTTTGATAAGCTAACTATACATGTGTAATTTCTAGCGTAACCACTCCAAGAATACAAACAGAGTATGCAAATTCCAAACTAATACATGGAGAAGAAAATAAGAAAAATTCCTCAGGCAGGTCCTTAAAAAAGCAAGCAAGAATTATAAAAATTTAAAAAAAGGAAGAACATAAAATTTTTTTTTTAAAAAAAGCAAGCAAGGAAACAGGTGAGAAAAATAGAAAACATGCAATAAGATGGTAGAATTAAATTCAAATATATCAACAAACTAAATGCTGGGGGTAAATATCAAAGATGGTCAGGATAGATTAAAAAAACAAAATCCATAGACATGTTGTTAGAAGACATGCAGCTAAAACATAAAGCTAGAGAAAGGCTGGAAATAAAAGGATGGAAAAAGACATAGCACGAAAATACTAGCTAAAAGGAAAGCAACGCAGCTATATTAATGTCAAACAAAATGGACTTCACAGCTGTACGTATCACCAAGGAAGAAAGATCACTTTTAAGGATAAATGGTTCAATTCACCAGAAATATATGGAAGATTTAAAGAATATGATTAAGTAACTTAACTCAATGCATATGTAAAGAACAATGAACCCAATGTTTGCAGATTAACATTCTTTTCAATGTATGCATGGAATTTTACTGAAATTGACCATACACTGACCCAAAAAGCAAGTTGTAGTACAAAGGACTGAAATCATACAGGATGTTATCTAACCACATACAATTAAGATAGAAATCAATAACAAAAAGATAAGAAAATGCATACATTTTTGGAAACTAAGACATACACATCTAAGTAACTCAGGGATTAAAGAAGGAATCAAATTCTTAAAAACAAAAGATGATGAAAAAACACACATGAAAACTTGTGGGATTCAAGTAAAGTAGTATTTAGAAGTAAACTTGTAGCCTAAAATGTACACATTAGAGAAAATCTTAAAATTTATAAGCTAAATATATCACAAAAAGTTAAAAAAAATAGAAAACAAACCTAAACAAAGTAGAAATAATGAAATAATAAAGGTAAGAGCAGAAATTCATTATATAGAAAATAAACATACACTAGAAAAGATCAATGTCAAAGATAATTTTCTGGAGCAACAATAAAGTGGAAGGGTTTGCTTTGCTAGTATCAAGAATTTTTATAGGCTGGGCGAAGTGGCTCACGTCTGTAACCCCAGCACTCTGGGAGGCCCAGGCAGGAGGATTGCTTGAGCTCAGGAGTTGGAGACCAGCCGGAGCAAGAGCAAGACCCCATCTCTACTAAAAAAAATAGAAAAATTAGTGGCACATGCCTTAGTCCCAGCTACTCAGGAGGCTGAAGCAGCAGGATCCCTTGACCCCAAGAGTTTGAGGTTACAGTGAGCTACGATGACACCACTGTACTCTAGTTGGGGCTTGGGGCGACAGAGACTCTGTCTCCAAAAAAACAACAACAACAAAAAGAATTTTTATAAAGCTACAGTAATTAAGACAGTATGGTAATGACATAAGGACAAAGACCAACAGAACGAAATAGAGCCCATAAATACAACCATACATATAGGACACTTGACCTATGACAAAAGTGACAATGGGGAAAGGTCAAATCTTTTCAATAGATGATTTTGAGTTAAACTTGTATCAATATAGTGAAGAAATTTACGTGCAAAAGGAAAAACAATAGCTCTTAAGAAAAGAATATAAGAGAATATCTTCATGACCTTAGAGGTAGGAAAAGAGTTATTACATAGGACAAAGAATATTAACCCTATAGGAAAGGTAAAGATAAGTTGAATTACATTGACATTAAGAACTTTCATTGATCACAAGATACCATTACAAATGGGGAAAAAAGGCAACCCACAGACTGAAAAAAAGGTGGTTGCAAAAGGCTTGAATACAGAATATATACAGGATTTATAAAAATCTGCAAGATAAAACTGACAACCCAATAGAAAATGGCCAAGAGACCTAAACGAGAATTTCCAAAGAGGATACACCAAAAAGAAAGTGGGGAGGATAGTCTAATAAACAAATAAATGCAAAGGTTTTTAAACTCATGAGTAACAACAGAAAGAAAAATAAAACACCAAAATTGACAACAGCAAGTGCTGGCAAGCATCTCATGAACTGCTGGTAGGCATGCACAACCGCTTTATTATTAACTAAGTACTTGTTCTACCAGATACGAAATCACTGTATTCGTCAATATTCACAATCAGCACAGGTAAAGACAAATAGACAAATAAAAGCAGAGAAAGAGAAACACATATAAGAATACTTGATATATAACAGAGAATTAGAAACTGGTTAACTTTTCAATAAATGGTGTAGGAACACCATTTATTTACATGGAAAGAAATGAAATTGGCCCCCTACCTCATACTGTATATATAAATTAATTTCAGATGGATTACAAATCTAAATATAAAAGGCAAAATTATAAAGCTTTTGGAAGATAATATAGGAAAATATATCTTCATGACCTTTGGGTAAAGGAGAATTTAAGACCTAAAAAAGCATTAACCATAAAGGAAAAGACATATAAATTCAACTATACTAAAATTAAAAACTGATCTGTTCATCAAAACACATTATCAAAAATATTGAGAAGATAAACCAGGGTAGGAGAAGACAGTTATAATATACATAATGATAATGTATGTGATGTGTACATTATCCAGAGTCCAGAGTATATAGAAAAAACTTCCACTTCTCATTTTTTCTCCTTGAGTCTTCTCCTTCAATGAGAAAAAGGTAAGCAATCCAATTAAAAAACGAGCAAAAGATTTCAACAGCATTTCAGAAAAGAAGAAGTCCAAATTACCAAAAAAAACACATAAAGAGTATTCAATCTTATTAGTAAATCAGGGAAAATACAAATTAAAAACATAATGAAAGATCACCATGCAGTGCTGAGATTAGCAAAAAGGGAAAAGTCTGACAAAACTAAGCTTTGGTGAGATCTGGGGCAATGGGAAGTCACACACTCCTGAAGGAGTGAAAATTGGTACAATTACTTTAGAATATAATTTAACATTATCTCGATGTTGAAGTATGCAGATCTTAGCATTCTAATTATATATCCAAGAGTGATGTGTAGTTATGTGTACCATGATACATGTGTAAGAACATTCAGGTAGTACTGTTCGAAATTGCCCCAAAGTATAAACAATCCAAATGACAGTCAAGAGTAAAATATATAAGGAAACTGTAGTGCATTCTTAGATTGGAATATTGTACAACACTGAAAATAAAACTATATTCACACCCAATACATGGATAAATCTACATGAATTTTGAAAAAGCAAGATGTAGTTTTATGTACACATTTTTATAAAATTTAGAAGCAGCCAAAACTAACCTATATTGTTTAGGGATAAATACAGAGACCACAAAACCAAAGAGAAAAGCAAAAGAAATTATAACTTTAAACCAGGCATTAGGCAATAGTAGTCCTTACTACTAAAGAGGATTCAGCAACATTCTGTCTTTTGTTTAGGTGATGGCTACATGGGTGCTCACATTATCATTATTTATTAACTGTACTTCTAAATTCTTCTGAATATATATTATATTTCACAATAAAAATGTTAGACAAATTATTAGAAAATATCTCCAATGCACAAAATGGTATAGATAATATAATGTTTATCTGTGTCCCCACCACCCAACAAGAAAAACATTAAAAATACAGTTGAAGGCCCATCTCCCCATTCCTCCCTTTCAGAAGTAACTACCTCAATTTGGTTAAACTCAAAATTTTAACATAGCTTGTATTTCAACCTACACTAACAAAGGTGATCTAAAAAGTACCAAGTATACTGATGACATAGTGACCATGGGTTTGTTTCTCTGGTATAGCATGGTATATCCTCTTTCTAAGTGTTAACAAGTACCTACTTATTCAACCCATTATTGGACTTTGGATTTAGGCTAGTTAGCCACAGGGAAAAAAACTGTCAATCATAATTGTAACATAAAACAATGCTTACCTACATGTGTTTGTGCAGCAAAATGTAGTACTATATCTATTTTCTCTGTTTCAAAAAGCAGTTTCACAAAGTGAGAATCACATATGTCACCCTATATGAAAAAGCAAACATGAAAAAGCTAGGTTTCACTGACACTATCATTCATAACAGCCATTTTTACTACAACATTCCCCACTTCCCACTACCTGGTTTAATAGAGAGTATTTTGAAAATTCAACCAAGTGGTCAAGCAGGTACAGTAATGATTTATTTCTGTAGCACATCAGGATATTAGATATTAAATTCACAATAGTTTTCCAAATAAATATAAATAATATTTTATTGAGCACCAACTACTACTAAGTACTGTAATACTTTTTTCATAACATCCTTTGCTAACCCAAGGTCACTATATTAATAGGAAATTTTTTTTAGCATTTAAAAAACCTTTGAGGTAACTATTATTTAAAGTAAGTTTAACAATTGGAATGCCATTTTTGAAAACATACTTTACCACAACTAAGTAAAATTACAGCAATTTTGACGCTTATATGTACATTTAATGCTTCGAAAATACATATTGTCAACAATTCTTCTATAATGAAGAAAACACTTTCACACAGAACAGAATTATGAAATGGTTACTTAGTATATTCATTTTGTGGCTAAAAAGAGAGCTTACAGAATCACTTTCTTAAAAAAAATTTATAAATTATGAGATAAAGTTTCATTTGGAGTAACATTTCCCTTTGAAATTAATGAACTGGTCCTGTTGTTTATACTTCGGACTTATCTAAGAGTGATTAGTAAGAACCAGACTTCCAGAGTCATTCAACCTTCACGGGGAAAGACAATCCTATGAGCTTATTGATGCGCTTTTGGCTGACCTTGTAGAGTAACACCCCAATTACTTCAAATCCAGGAAGGTCTTATTAAAGAAGTTAATGAGGACCTAAAATTACACACCAGGTAAATTCAGTTAGCTACACATAGAGCTGCCAAGGTACCAAAAATCACAGGTAACTTTTTTTTAGTATATGGTGTCAGTCAAAAGTAGTATTCTCTAGAACACATGGTACTTCTGGAAATTAACTATCTGATCTTTTAAAAGATCTTTATTAAGTGTGCCTTCCAAGCCTATATTACACAAGTTAGTAAAGTAGACATATATCTCTAAACAGGCACAGTAAAATAATTATAAGAAAACTTCCATACCTGTATAAATTTGTAGTTTTGTTTGTTAGAAATGGTTTCAAGATTCTTCAAGCTTGCACAGTAATCCAGCTTAAATTAAGACAGTAGGGTGAGGAGCAACACAACAAGTGATATTAGCTTTTCCTATAAAATACCAATTTATCTTAAAGATTATAGATGTTAATGACTGTTGTACAAGAACATGTCCTCTTAAAGTATGTTTGTTCTGTGTTTTCATAAAGTTTCTGACATCTTAGAAGTAAAAAACAAGTAATTTCATTACCTTTTCAAAGAAAAAAAACCCAAAAACATTTTTGTAAACTTCTACTTTAAAAAATGTTCCTGCCCAAATTTTCTTCCAGCCACTGGCAGCTAGAATAGTTTACCATTCCTTATAGAAAAGGAATTAGTGACTGAAAATAATTACATTTGTGTTATGCATATTATAATTAATTATGCCTGCTCCTCAGTTAATTCTTGGTTAATCAGTGTACCATTGGGGAAAAATTCCTGCCTATAATAGTAACGCAGGCAAAACTTCATATGCATTAAGGGTTATTCTTTGCCTGTACATTTTCATTATTATGTTTTATGAAATTAAGGTAACCATTTTCATCTTCTGTTTAAAGTCAAAAATCTAGTGATTACCAAACATGACTTTCAGATTCTCCAGGGAGACTCCAATTATTACTGCAATATTCTCATAATTAAATTAATTTAATTGCATTTTAATTTAAAAACAAATATTTAATTTTCTAAGCAGTGGCAGTTATAAAATCAAATGGTTAAATAATCAAATAAAGTATCCTAAAACCAAAATGATTAATAATCACATTACACTTAATATTGGATTTAGAAAGGGTAAAGGTTTTCTTTTGGTAAAAGTATTACACTTAAAACCTTTACTTTATGGACTAGCGTAATAAATGGAAGTTTTAAAAGATTTTATATAAGATTCAATACAGCATGAGCACATGACTATACAGACCCTTAAATTGCTAAGATGACTAAATAAAAAACTAAAATAAGAACGTAACAGGATTCTAATACTTTTTAAAAATGTAATTAAACTGAAGTATAATTTCAGTGCATGAAGCTCATTTTTATAAAACTCACCTTGTCTAGATTTATGATCATATAGTTTGGATAATCTTCTACTAAAGAAACAATCACATGGGATGCACTATAAGAGAAAAGTTTATCTTAGTGGAAAACTTTAACCTCCTTAAATTCTTTAATGTTTTCCTAATCTGTTTGAGTATTAGGAAAATATTCAAAGGTAACTTTAAATTTTCCCAAAATAACAAAAACAATACGGCTACATTGAATACACACACACACACTTTTCACCAAACTTCTCAATAGTATCTAAGAACAACATCTTATACTCCCTTCAAGACTACATAGAAAAGGGGACTTACTGGTTCTGGGTATAAGGAAAAGAGTTTAAAATGAACTGTTCATGCATGCTTTGAGTGTGAGAGTACAGCAGGATGATAAATATATTGGGTGCTAGTCAGTGCAACTGTATCAAAACTACAGTGTGCCTTTTCAGAAATTATAGATAGAATTATGTAAACATTAAATTAGTATGAGCATAGTCAGTTATCTATGTTTATATTAACTTCTACAAGTGCTATCTCTTGGTACAAGTATTTTGTGGTGTAAACCAGAATCCTTAGGAGGGTCCTAGACTGAAGCCAGGTTTCCCAGGCTAATAACAGCTGAAACTATCCTGAGTTGGGTAGCCATGGTGGCTCCTGGGCTTCAGAGGACCCTGAAGGGGAACCAAAGGCATACCTCAGTAAGATGATCTACCGGATTTTATCACATATACTTAAAATGCTGGGCTCCCAGGAGTAAGGGCAGCCTTAGACCAAATTACGAACTCAGCGTTTACACTTGGCAATCCTTTCACAGCATTTTCTAGGCTGCACCCTTCCTGCACCAGCACTCCCAAGTACCACCCTTTCATGCCCATGCTCTTCTTATTAAATAAACCTTGCCACTTGGTACTCTCTGCCAACTGCCTATCAGACTAGAAGGGGCGATGTAATGTGCTAATCGGCACTAAACAAGAATCCCCATGTCCTTCTTCTTCCACTAGACATTGAGTTCCTTGAGGCTAGGAGAGTTTCCCGTTTACTACTCTTGCATTCATCCATTCAGCAATTACTAAAGTGAAGATCTTCAGAAACTGGACCAGGCATTCTTCCAGGCGCTCAGTGAACTCACTCTGCCCTCATCGAGTTTACATTCTAGAATGGGGATGCAGACAATTAACAAGTAAGCACAAATAAGCAATATAATTTCAGGTAGGGATAAGTGTATTAGTTGGGAGAGGGACTATTTTAGATAGGGTGGCCAGCTAAGGCCTCTCTTGAGCCGGTGATAACTGAGTAAAAAACTTGAATTGAGTGGTGCAGTCAGCCTAAGCAAAGGGGAAGCAAGTACAAAGGCCTCAAGACAAGAAGAGGAACTAGGCTGGTGTTCCAAGAACTTTAAGAGGGTAAATGTGGCAGGTACAGAAAAGAGATCAGGTTGCAAAAGCAGGGCACTTGAGTCTTTTAGATGTGGTAAAGAGTTTGGATTTTATCTTAAGTCTGACAGGGTGCACTGGAACAAAATTCTACACATTAACACGACCTAATTTACTTAAGAAACTGACTTCTGTGTGAGGAACAGACTTTATGAAACAAAAGTAGAAGCAGTACGACCAACCTCGAGGCTACAGCAGCAGCCTAGGAAAAACAGGACGGTAACATGGGCTAGGGTGAGAAGTGGTCACCTTAAGGATATACTTGGAAGTAGAAGGAAAGGGCTTGCTGATCTAACGCGGGTGGGGTCGAGAAAAAGGTGTCCAACAGTAGATTTTTAAAAGTTTGCTGAATAAATCAATGCCCTATCATAATCCCAAAATCATTTGGGGGGAACTTGTATGAACTAGGCCTTTGCATGGTGGGGCCGGGGGTGGTCTTGGCTGGGAGTGGGAAGCAGTCGGTGAGAGGCTTACTGTAATGTGTGCCACTCAAGGAGTGACTGGTGGTAAGCATCTCGGGCCATAGGAGGGCAGACAGTACCACAGCACTCTTGCTTTGGGAGGCAGGCGTTTTAAAGAAGTCGCAGTTTCAAAGGAACCACGTCTTCCCAGGCCAGGATGGATGGTCCCAGTTGTACATCAGGACCTCTCCCCATATCATACCCTCCAAAGCTAGACCCAAATTATCAAGGGCAAGCAGAGCTGCGGGAATAAGCTGGGGTTTCTAGGGAATCACTGCTCGGCTAGCGGCGCCATTACGTACATGAAACCAGCACCCCCGGTGACCAGGACCCGCTTCGCAAAGCCCGCCGACATCTCCCAGTTCGGTACTGCCTAGCACTGTGAAGTGCCAGGTCTGAAGACCGTAGGGAAGTCCCACCACGACCTTTTGCGACGCGCCTCGCTCGCCCGACACGTCAAGGGGGCAGTCGGCGGTAGCTTCCGGAGAGTGACACCGCCGCGGGTTTGTCCCCGCCCGCTGGCGGGCTGGGTGGGGACCGAGCAGGCCCCGCGCGCATGCGCAGCTCCGCTCCGCCAAAATCGGGTCGAGTAGGCGCGGGTGGGTTCGCTGGGCAGTTTGATCTGGATCGTTTTCCCAGCAAGTGTTACCAGCATGGATTAGACTTTATTTAGATACACAGAGGGTCAGAGTTATGGATGATTACCTCTTTCATTCTTGTACCACAGCCATCTCCAGAAGTTATGCACCTGTTGAGCTGAGAACTCCGACGAGTTCTCCTCTTGCAGTGTGAAAATGGGAGGTTGAAATTGCAAAATTATCTTTTGCTGTTGTTAATGTTATTACAGACTAGCGCAGGCTGCTTGCAGTGTTGCTAAAGATGTTCCCTAGATACTACTACCCTTAGATCTTATCCTACTATTCTCCCCTTTGCTCACTCTGCCCCGGCCTCCCGTTCTCTTTGCCCTTCCTTGAACTCGCCAGGCGTGCCACTTACTTCCTGGCGCCCGCACCCTAGATGTGTGTCTAGTTTTTACCTTTACTTCAGTTCTCGGCTTGAATGTCATCCTATTAGAGAGTCCTTTCTTGACTATTCCAATTAAAATAGCAAGCTTTACCCAGCCCTACTCAACCATTTTACTCTTTGTTTTTCTTCATAGTACTTGTCAACATGGACGTTGATATAATTGCTCATTGTCACGGCTCCATGAGGAGTAGGGGTTTTGTTTCCTGCTATAATCCCAAGTCCCTAGGACCAGGCCTGGCACAGAATAAACAATCAGTAAATGTTGTCAAATAGATGAATAAATATCTTTCTTTTTTCACATAATATTTTGGCAAAGCTTAAAAAGAATGGAAATGCCCAGTACAGGTATGTATGTGGAAGTGTCATGTTACAACCCTTTTGACGGGCAAAGTGGTAATATATATGAAAATTTCAGATGCGAATACTCTATGACCCCCAAGTTTCATGATGTATAATATAGAAAATTGTTCATTGATATATTGCATATAATGATGAAACTGGACACAATCTAAATGTATATAATACAGTCTCACTGTTTAAATGCAATGGAGTGTTAAATAGCCTTTAAAAAGAAAGTACCAACATGGAATGAGGACCAGCATGGAATAAGGACCAAAGTACTGTATCTTATAGTTGATGCTTACGGATATTTTTCTGACTAGACTGCCCCCATCATTTATGATATTCCCAAGTTGACCCAGCCCAGGCAACCCACAGGATGGAATCTGACTCAACGCTAGGCCAGTCGAAGTCTCTTCTTGGGAATTGGAATTGGACTAAGGTTTTAGTGTAGTCTGGTTGCTCTTTTTGAACTCGGAGCCCCTACAAAGTTGGCACTTGGTGGTGGAAATGAACTGAAGAGCCAAAAAGCCTACCTTCAATGAGAGAAAACAAAGTTGATCAAAAAGAGAAGGTGAGAGATAGAAGGAGAGACCTAACAGCATTCAAAGCCTGTGTCATTGTTTTTCCTCAGGATCAATTTTATTCCTGTCCTTGGTTTACAAATACCACATATATTTGTAAAGGCTTGTCTGAGAGGATCCACCCTAAACTATTAACAGAGATTACCTTTGGGTATCAAATATGGCAGGGAAAGGAGGTAATGGGGACATTAATTTTTACTTCACACTTTCTTTCTTTCTTTGTTTGTTTTTTTGAGACACGGTCTCACTCTGTTGCCTGGGCACAAGTGCAGACCTCCCGAAGTGCTGGGATTACAGATGTGAGCGACCATGCCTGGCCTTCATACAGTTTTGACTGAATTTTTTTCTGAGTCACGTGAACTACTTTTATAATATAAAAAAGTGCAATTTTTTATGAATCCGTAAACATTAATACCTCCAGTGTATTCCTGGTTGGCCAGAGATACTAGAAATGCTGGGTATATCATAGGTGTTCCCAAGATTTTTTTTTCTACATGGTGAGATCTATTGTGAGAACTTGTTTATATGTTATAAAAGCTTGTTGTTGAATGAAAATAATTTATATACATTTATTCATGAAGTAATTTTGAGCTCCCACTTTCATCAAGACAGTCTCTGATCAGCTGTGGGGGATTCAGATAAACTAATAGACATTTATAATACAGTGTGCTAAGTGCCCTGGTAAGGAAGTAAGGGATTCATGTTCCCACCGCATCTAATACACATTTGGGGGTTTGAGAAAGCCTTCTTAAAGGGGCTTGGGAAAAGGGAGCAAAGTACAAACAGGAAGGTGAGGTGGAGGTTGAGTGGTAGAATAAGCAGTATTCCAGCCAGAGGGCTCTGCCGGCATACAGGCCTAGAGGTGAGAACTTGGAGTTCTCACAGTTCAGCCAACTGACAGTGGTAAGGATGGAGATGAGAAGCTAAGAAATGGAAATGTGAGAGACTTCAGAGCCTTATTCTACAGAGTTTGGGTTGTGTGCTAAAAGCCTTCCAGAGCCTTCAAAAGAAACTGATGCAAATTGTTTGTCCTAAAGCCTTCTGTGGCTCCAGGGTAGAAATGGGCGGTGGCCAATTAGAATTAAGACTGGAGGCAGGTCTTGCCATGGACCAAGAAAATGATGGCCTGCATGGGATTGTGCCTGCAGCTTCCCCCCCCTCCCCCCGGCACCAGAACAGGGGCCAACCCACATTTGTAATTGGATCATTGAATCGAGGGACTGTGAGGACGAGGGGAGGATGGGTCTCGAGAATGTCCAGCTGTCTGGCCTGTTGGGTGATATAATTCAAGAAGACAGGGAACCTAGGAGGGAAAAATCGGTTGGAGGTGCCAAGAGAAGTCATGGGTTAAGCTTCGGACATGCAGAGTTAAATGATTTTGAGACACTGAAGTAGACATATCCGGTAGGTTATACAGGCACCAAGTTAGAAAAGCTGAGTAAGTCCATGGTTCTTGCTTTGAGGGAGATTTCCTCTCTTGACCAGAAACGGCCCCGTCGTGTGGTTTCTTAGTTTTTTCCGAATCCCACGTCTTTCAGAGGCCCTACGAACCCGTGCCTGCGTGTCCGCGCATGCGCAGTGGCGTGACGCGCAGGAGCGACGAGGAACGCGATAATTTTTCCGTAAACTGAAGCAACATTCCCCCTGAATCTTCACTAAAAGAATAAAAAGAAGGGCGGGAACTAGACAAAATGCAGGGGAATGATGGGGCACTCGGATCCGCACGTCCCGCCCACTTCGGCCTCTCATTGGTGAATATCCTTGGCTCGTGGCGGAGGAGCCCGCTTCATTGGCTCTCAGTCTCCCAGGGACGGGTCCGCCGTGCCGGCCCCGCCCCCCAGCTGCCGACGTGGGGCCGGCAGTGCAGGCGGATAGGGACCCGGGTGTCCGCCCGGAGGGTGAGGCCGGGATGCGGGGGCTGCGGTTCCTGGCGGTGGCCCTCACGTGCTGCTGGTGGCCGCAGGGAGGCCAGGCTAAGACCCTGAGGGGCAGCTTCAGCAGCGCCGCGGCCCGAGACGCTCAGGGCCAGAGCATCGGCCACTTCGAGTTCCACGGTAGGTCTGGGGGCGGGGAGAGGGATGGAGGCGCGCGGGCCCACCCTGCCGGCTGGCCCCGGGCCGCTGCTCCCCGCCCACCCGGGACGGCCTGGAGCCGGCGGCGCCCGGCCCCGCCCCGCCACGTTGGGCCAGGCCGGCGACTTCACCGGCCTCACTTGGACTTCCAGCGTTGCCGCAGCCCTCTCCCCCAGCGTCTGCCCGGAATCGTTGGGATGCGTTTATCGCCAGCCTCACTGTGGCTGCTTCCCAGACCCTTGGCAGCAGCCTGTCGCGATTAGTGATTGTGTTCCGCGCCTGAAAGCCCATTTCCACAGCCCCCACCCTCCCCGTGCAAATATACGAACAACTGGTCTGCTGCATCTTTCAAGATCCTTCCCCCAAAGCACGTTTGCTCCCTGCTGTCTCGGCCACATTACATACACTGAGGTACTGTTGTTTCGTGTGAATTTAAGCTCAGGAACTTGGATTTCCTGTTTCTTTTTGTTTTTAAGATCAATTTGATCAAAACCTACTTGGAGCAGAGGGGTTTTGTAAACCAAGTAAAACATCCGATAATATAGTTGTCATTACTGACAGTTCGGTTACTTGGCCACTAGTGCAGTAATTTACTATACCGTGAGGCCTAGAATGAAGCTGATGGAATTACGTGTAAGTAGCGTCCTGGAAGCTTCTGAAAGCAGAGCTGCATTTGGCCTTAACCTTTTGTTCTCCCTCAAAAATCAGTAATTATTCCTTAAGTGAATGAATTTACAGTCTATTCTAATTTGGTCTCATTTATTTATACTGTCAAAATTTAAATGTTTTTCTTGGTATATCCTCTTAGTACTCTTAATCTGATTAGCGCTAGATTTCAAATCATGATTTGCCTTGATAAGGTTAAGATCTTTGCTTTATACAGCCTTTAGTATTAGAAGATGCGCCTCTGAAGATCAGAATATTGGCCTAGAAAGGATTCCTAGGAGAAGATGATATAAACCTGAAGCTATTTTGGTGTGGAAAAGGAGTTTAAAGTTTTGGGAAATTACGGAATTGATGGTATAAAGGAAGGGGAACCTGATTTTTTTTTTTAAATGTGAAGTTTTTAAGATAGCTGAGAAAAAGAGTATAACCCAGTTTTTCAAAATCTAATGTGGACCATCCCTTGGATGAATGAGGAAGAAACACTAGACACATTATTATGATGATGATGATGATTATTTGGTCAAATTTTCAGTTTCTTAACAGGCTATAACCATACTTTGAGTATAGACAGTGACAGTAATGTCACTACAATAAATGGCACAAGCTGGACAGTGCTGGTAGATCTGGGATGTGTGGAAGCTGTGACATACTCATGACCAGCAGGGAGACTTAGACAACCTGCTAGTTCTGATTACCTGGTAAACATACAGGAGAAACATGTACTAAGTCCAGATTTCTCAAGAAATTGGGGAAGGGTGCTTTAAGTGCATTTTCTCTCTTTCTGTCATATATATGTTTTTCATATATATAAAAGCCCATACTCGTACATACACAAATGTATTTACATAATATTTACTTACCAATTTTCAGTAAATTCCCCTTGTGTAAAATAATAATACCAAAACTATGCTGAAATAATGACCTCTAGCTCAGAATGCAATTTAAGGTGTTAACAGAGTTTTAGAGTCACTTTTAAGACTTGATAATTTATAATATAATCAATCTATGTAAGAGACTTAGACATTCTTTGATGTGTACTATACCTTTAAATTTATTTAAAGTGTTTAATCAAAGTGAAAATTATAGTAACAAAGTAAAAAACTAAATCCAGGAGAATAGAAGATCTTAAAATGAAAAACAGTCTCCTGCATCACCTCTCCCCACCCAGAATCCCTTTCCCTGGGGGCAGCTACTTTACCGTTTCTCCTCTGGGCCTTAAATGTAGTTGGTGTGTGTAGCCAGGCTTGCAGGCTTGTTCTATATGAATCTTACAACATATATTGTTCTGAAAGTTCTTTTGTAAAAGTCACAGATGTCAAATTTTGTTTCAGATGTAAAATGTCTACCCCAAAACACATTCATTTAAACTTTCTTGCTATTGTTATGCTTATTTCTTATATTAAAAGTATAATTTAATATTAACAGCTATTTTATATTAAAAAACAAAACAAACTTTGGCAGGAAATTTCTATAGATTATGAACAAACGTAAAAGACATGGAGTGATTGTAAAATGAGACAATTTTATTACAGTGAATGTCCAAAATAACTCAGATTCTGTTTATTCAGTGAAAGGTTATCAGTTATCTGAATTGTAAGGAAACACCACATATTAATTTGAATAATCTCTTCAACTTGCATCTGAATGTGATGTTCATTCTTATGTGACTTACCTAGTTAAGTGAGATTTAAGAAAAATTGTGCTTTTTAAATTTCCATTTTGATAAGTATTAAGTGTTGAATTGTACTATGATCTCAGTTTCATACAAAACCAAACTAGTTGATAAAATTTTTGTTTTAATGTCAAGGTGACCATGCCCTTCTGTGTGTCAGAATCAACAACATAGCAGTAGCTGTTGGAAAAGAAGCTAAACTCTACCTGTTCCAAGCCCAGGAATGGCTAAAACTGCAGGAGAGCAGTCAAGCTTATAGCTGTAGTGAAAAATTATCCAAAGCTCAGTTGACAAGTGAGTATATCGTTTTTCTTTGATCATTAGATATGTTTTTTTTTCTTCCTTATTGTTGAGGTATTGTATAGTATATACATACCAAGATGTTTCAAGGCAGCATACATCACATTGTAATGACACTTTGTGTAGTACATTTTAAGCTGAATTTTAAGGAAATTATTTCCTTGTTTAAAGGATAGAATGCCTTTTTACCCCTTTATGATTCACATTTTTGGAAAAATATCCAGATAATTTATAAAGGAGTCCTTTGCTTCATTCAGACTCTTTTTCTTTTTTGGGGGGACAGTCTTGCTCTTGTTGCCTGGGCTGGAGTGCGGTGGCGGCAGCCTAGCTCACAGCAACCTCCAACTCCTGGGATCAAGCAATTCTCCTGCCTCAGCCTTCTCAGTAGTTGGGACTACCAGTGCACACCACCACACCCAGCTAATTCTTTCTATTTTTAGTTGCCCAGCTAATTTTTTTCCCATTTTTAGTAGATATGGGGGTCTTGCTTTTGCTCAGGCAGGTCTCGAACTCCTAACCTCAAGCTATCCTTCCACCTCTGCCTCCCAGAGTGCTAGGAATACAGGCATGCACCACAGTGCCTAGCCCGTTCAGACTCTTTACAGTTAGTATAATTCATGCCAATATTCAGATATGTTTTAACCTAGTGGCAGCATAGTTTGATAACGTATGTTGAATGCTTGTTATCTGCCAGCACTAAGCTAAACACTAAAAATGTATTATCTCAGTTAATTGTATAATTTAGCCTAAGTGAAGCTGTTCTATAGCATGTCATTGGAACATGAGACTTAGTCACATGTGACAAAATATGTCACTTTGGGATGTACCAGTGCCACGTCATTTATAAACCTCTGGGTTCACCTCTGGAGAGGCTCTACTTTTTTTATCCTAGTCTGGAGGCTTAAATCCATGATCTCATTCATTCTCATCAACGTTATCCCATGCATTAGGGTGTTGGCCATCCAGAGGAAGTGCAGATCTTTTGTAATATAAAAATGAAGAACACATGCCATTCGACCCATTTTATCCCTTGGAAGTTAATTGGTTATAAGAGACATAAGGAATTTGAAGCATCCATGAGGAAAAAAATAGGAATTATCCCTCTTCCCTTTTTTTCCTTATTATTCAGAGACTCATCCATACATAGAACATGGTAGGCTCTTCTTTTAGCCTAGTCAGGTAAAACACTCCCAATTCTAAACATCCAGTCTTGATCTTAGCAGCTGCTTGCTTCCCTCATAAGGCAGCTAGCCAGAACAGAGGTAAAAGTTGTGGTACCTAATCCTTGTTATTCATTGCAGAGACCTTTTACCAATATATGTGGGATGACATTGACAGTATGCTAAAGAGGTTCTAAATGGTGGGATTCAGATGTCAAAGAGACAGTTACGTAAAGTTATTTACTTCAACCCTGAATTTCAGAACTTATCTGGGAAATTTGTGCAAATACTCATTATTAGTTATCTTATCCTTTCTGTACCAATTTGCTTATCTAAGTGTTACACACATATATAAAAACTCATGTCTTTCAGTTCCGAGTTCTTATAATGTCCAAACTGAACTCACTGGCTTCTCCATCCGAGCAGGCCTGGTCCTTTTCCGGTGTTTCATGTTTCACGAACTAGTACCGCCATCCATCCAGTAAACAAGCAAGAAACCAAGGAGTCTTTTAACACTCCCCTCTTTAACCTTTCTATCCCTTTCCAATCTATTAGTAAGTCTTGGGGTTTTACTTCTAAATATCCCTTGAATTCATCTACTTTTTTTCCTCTCTACCCCCACCATGTTCTTCCAAGCTGCCATAGTCTCTTGACTGCTATTTCTTTCTTTTTTTTTTTTCTTTAAATTGGTCTCTTCTTTATTTGTCTCCTACCTGGCCACTCTACAGCCACACTCGTCCCACTTCTGTAACCAGATCTTTCTAAACAGCAGATTTGGTCATGTTACTTTCACTTCTTCATCATATCCTTAAAATATGGTTTCCCACTGCTCTTAGGACAAAGACAGGCCTTTTTAACCTGATCAGCAAAGCCATCCATCGTAGACTGGCTGCCGCTTATCCCTCCAGCTTCATCTCTCTGCAGTCCCCCTGCCCATCATTTTATTTGTAGTGCTAAATGTATGTTCAGTGCTACCCTGGGCCTTTGCACAGGCTTTTCCTCTTTGGCTTCCCCTTTTTGGCTCCTCCCTCCACTAATTTGACACCTTAGTTTTTATAGCCTCTTACATTCCTGCATAGCACTTATCATAGTTACCACTTTATATTTTATTTATTTGTTATAAAATCTATCAGTGAGAACAGTAGGGCTCTTTGATCTGTTCATTCACTCATTCATTCCCTGAGCATTTCCCTTGTTTCATGTACTATTGGAGGCACAGATGATGTATCAGTGACAAAATGCTGGCACTCTGTCAGTCCTTAAAGCAAGTGGGGATGATAGAAGTGAATCAGATCAATGTGAATATATGTGAAATTGCAATTGTGGTAAGTACTGTAAGTGCTAATTACATGGTATTATGAGAATGAGAATTTATGATACTCTAGTACTTAGTTAAGTGTTTACTAAGTATCTGTAGAATGAATAGTCATGGAGCTTAGTGTTTGAGGGCTTTTGGTTGGTAGGTTGTTTGCTTTTTGTGTTTGGCACCTTAAAGACTTTTTCTGTCTCCGGGGAAAACAGTCAGTTTAAAGCTTTGAGTTATAAGAATATCAATTTGTTTTCTTGTATCGCATGGTTGATATTATATCATATCCTATATACACTTGTGAAAACATCATTTTTGGGTCACTTGCATTCCTGCATTCCCAGAAGTTCTGTACATAGGGAGAGCTTCTATACAGTATGGTGCAATGGGAAGGCCACAAAGCAGAGTCGCTGCTACTAATTTGTAACGAGATCTTGTTATTTTTGAGCCTCACTTTACTTACCTGTACAAGCAAGTTAGACTAGGTTTCTCTAAAGTTCCTGACAGTCCTAAAATGCTGTGATTCTAATTATAACTCCTTAGGATGGAGTTACTGTATATAGGATTATAACTTAATGAAAACTCTTGCTGTTGTTCTTTTTCTGTTTTCCCTTCCTCTTCTGTAGTCTATCGAGTGCAGGGATATCCTTTGAAATTATGGAGTGGAAGATATCAGGAAACAGGAATTTTAGAGGAATGAAGCTTGCTTGTTTTGTTAAATTTTGAGGCCTGAAATAAATAAAGTAGTGATTTCTTTATATTTTCTATGTATTTCACCAATTTTTTTCCCAATAACAAAATCTAAATCTTAAGAAAATCTATCTTTAACTTTTATATGTTAGTTGTCATTTTTATAGTATGTTGTTATTCAGGAGTTTAAGTGCATTGTAATAAAAAGCATGTCCTAAAATTCATGACAGTGTAATAGTACCACTTATTTAAAAATAATTCCTTGTAGGAAGTGCATTTCCTGGCTATTAATGAGACTTTTAAGAATGAACAGTCTTTCTCCTATTTGGTAATGAA
This sequence comes from Lepilemur ruficaudatus, assembly GCA_963574885.1. NCBI lineage: Eukaryota > Metazoa > Chordata > Mammalia > Primates > Lepilemuridae > Lepilemur > Lepilemur ruficaudatus. The sequence goes on from CAUYRT010036633.1 coordinate 37,648, forward strand.
CTCATTAACTATGCCCAGCTTCTATGTAAAACCCTACTGCTGCTATGCGCTATGAAAAGACTAGCAGATTTGAAAAATCTCGTGGTGTCAAATGTTGACTTTCCCAGATTAATGTTCGAGAGTTATTTTTCAGTCTTCCTTTGTTCTCTAATGCCATAAAACGTATTTTAAAAAAATACTAAAAACCACTTTGTAAGTTTTTTAAAGCAAGCAAACAAGACATTTAAAAGCACTGAAAATGATGAGTTTATGTTTCTATCTAAAAAAATTTAACGGAGACTCAGAATAATTTGCTATCACATTACAGGAGCTAAATATAACATTGGTATAAAACATTTCAGTATTGTCTTTTTACATCTTATGCATATAATTCCTTTTGTATGTTTGGTATATTTTATAAATCGTTTAAAGGTGTTAGCATTTTATTATTGTATGTTTTGGTTAACATCATTTCCTTTTATAGTATGATTGGGCAATTAGCTATTCAACACCATTCTCTGCAATTCAAGTTTTGTTGATATTTGAGGTGCTAATTACACCAGTATAGAGTGTGCATGCTGTGCTGTAGTCTTTTGTCTCAAAAACAATGAACACACAGTTTTGTCAAGAGGCTTGCTTTCCAGGCTTGCTGAAAAAGACAGCAAGACAAAAACTAAAGGCTGCTATCACGTTATGAAGCATACTTTTGTTTCTTTTTGATGTAAATTCACATAATTTAAAATGAAACATCAAAAGTGTATTGGTGAAAATATAATGGTTAATTTTTATATTGTTTTATCTAAGAGAAAAATTGCAAGTGGTAAAATGGCAACACGGCAGAGCCTTTACATAATGAGGTCCAGATTATGTAATTGCAAGCTGCGTATTTAAACAACCTTATTTCTGAACTATTTATTGATCATATATTAAATTCTTATTAATGATCTTCAAATATTTAACAGAAACTAGAATCTTTGCTACATTTTTCCAGAAACTTTACAGTAAAAAATTAGTATACATGTCAGCTAATTTACAATAGCCAAAAAAGCAATGCTGTGGTATTACTAATCAAATCCTCTTGTTCAGTTTAACTACTACTGAATGAAATTCCCAGTTGAACAGTCCAACTTCTCAAAATTTGGAAATCCTGAGTAGATACATCTGTATCTTATTTATAAAAACAACCTGTAAATAGCATTTTCCCAACTTTCTATTAGCAAAATTTTCAAACATACAAAAAGGTTGAAAGTGTAGTCCAGCTAGCATCTGTATATCCTCAGTTTAGATTCAATAATTGTTAGTATTTTCTTACATTTGTTTTATGTTTGTATGTGGATAAATTTTGTTTTTAATGAACCATACGAAAATAAGCAGATGTCTTGAACAGTTCACCCCTCCATACTTAAGCATACATCTTCTAAGAGTGAAGATGTTCATCTACGTAACCACAGTATCATTATTACAGTTAAGAAAATGAATAATTTCATAACGTCCTCTAAAATCTATTCCATACACAAATTGTCAGTTACCTCAAGAAATGTCTTTTATTTATTACAATTTTTTTCTACAGTTGAGAAAAAGATGAAGACTAATTTGTCCTTAAATATTGGCATATAGTGGGGGGAATTTAGAGTTGAGAATTGAGCCCATCATAATCTTATATTTTAAAAATACTCTACTTTGTATAAGATCATATTTTAGGATTTTTCATGTACTGTCTCATTGGCTCCTCACAAGAACTCTAAGCTGGATGGGGCAGATATCTCTATTTTGCTATTGAAGAAACAGATTTAGAGAGGTTGTAATTTATTTTCTGAGTCCCAATAACAAGACTTGCTCTTCTAACTCTATTACTCTTTTCATTATACCTAGAATTTGAGACACTTTTCTCCTACAGCTTCATAATAGCATTAGTCAGTGCCTCTGGGGCCAGGATCATACTTTTAGATCTGGAAGGGATCTTAGACATCATTTTGTGTTTCTCAAGAGGAGGTTTTTATCGGCATTCTAGAAGGAACAGTTCTTTGTTGTGTGACTTTACCTGGTCTTGCATGAGGGTTAGCACAGCCCCCTTCCAAGTATCTAAACAGCTATTGTGACAACAAAACTGTCCCAGCACATTTTCAAACGCCCTGGAGGGGAGCAGATTTCCCTGGGTTGAAACCACTCATTAGTATAACCACCTTGTTTTAAAGAAAAGAAAAGGAGAATTAACATTTATTTAGCTTCTACTCTATGACATATACCATCCTAGGTGACTCATATAACTTAGTCCTTGCATCAACTCTTTGCTATAGGTAGTATCTTCATTTATAGATAAAGAAAGTGAGAGTCACTGGCTTTGTAACTTGCCCAAGTCACATAGCAGATAAGTGTTGAAGCCAGGATTCAGATCTGTATGACACCAACATGCATGATTCTCCCCCGCTACCCCACATACTGTATCATACTATCTTCTATGGACCTGATCCTGTATAAAACTTTTATATTCCTGTAATTTCTATTTTTCTGCTTTTAGTAACTTTTTTAAGAATAACCAATCAGAAAAAGATTTTAGAAAATCTTTTGAAAGTATTTGTCAGCCATAGTTTTTAGATATAGTGATTTTTTTTCAGTTGAATGTTCCATTTTAAATTTAGCTGAAATAATTTTCAAAAATGTTGCTGTGATTGTTACATTGTGAATGTGCTTAATGCCATAGACTGTACACTTAAAAATGGTTAAAATGGTAAATTTAGCATTGTGTATATTTTACCACAATAATTTTTTTTGAATGTCATTAATGCACTTGGAAACTTCGAAAATATTTAAAATTAAAATTCAAAGTGTTAGACAAACTATTCTACTCGTTTGTGGTGTTTCATAGTAGTACTTTTATAGTGATTTCTTTGGTTAAAAGCATCATTTTTATCTATTTTACAATTGATAGCCCTTATTCCAGTACTACATCAGGGCTTGGATTTCTCAGGCAGGTAAGAATTAAACAAAAGGGTGTTCTAACCTGAAATTGATTATATGACTAAAACAATAGACACACTTAAGAATTTTGCTATGAAAGGTGCTGTTTGTTTCTCTTTAAAGTGGCCATGAACCAGACTGAACATAATCTGACAGTGTCCCAGATTCCCTCTCCACAAACATGGCACGTGTTTTATGCAGACAAGTATACGTGCAAAGATGACAAGGAGAAATCTCAGGTGGAAGATATCCCATTTGAAATGGTATTACTAAACCCAGATGCTGAAGGGAATCCGTTTAATCATTTTGGTGCTGGAGAATCTGGTAAGAATATTTATTTAAATATATTTTAAATACAGGAAAGGATTTATGCACAAATATCTTCATGTACTCTTAGAATATTAAAAATTAAAAACTTGTATGTCCAAAGGTAGGGAAATAGTTAAGTGAATCTTATAGCATTTTGATATCTGTTAAAAGTTAAAAAAAGCAGAACACTAAATTTTATATTGCATGATTTCAACTATATTAAAAAATGTAGAGAATAAAAAAACAAATGCAAAAAATAAAACAGATTGTTTCCATATTCTGGGTGGTAGAGTTGGTAGTTTTTAATTTCTTCTGTACATTCTAAATTTTTTGTTGTTTTTACGATAACTTAGCATTATTTTTATAAACAAAAATGGTAATACATTGAGCCATATAAATCGATAACTGAACAATTAAGTGGGATTAGAAACTGAACTCCTTTGTGTGGCTGACTCTTCATTAGATTGTTTGAATAGGTTTAGGGATTGCCTTCATTGATGCTGAACAACCATTTAGGAATGATCAGAGTCTATAATGCTTTCTGGAATCAGATTTACTCCCATAAAATATTTCATCAAAATTTTAGGTGACTATGTCCTACACTGCTGAAGTGAGATTCCTAACCCCAACAGAAATGAATGACTTCTTATGATCATGATAAACATTCTATAAAGTATAACAGATTTGTAAATTAACATGTCGGAGTAAGGATTTGCGGGCCGTCTGTCAAAGAAAAGGGTTAAGGGTTTACCTCTTTATGAGTTCATTGCCCATTTGAAAAAGCCAATCTGCTTAGAGAAAAATTCAATTCTATTACATTTCATTGGCCATGAAGAGGGGTAGGTAGAGGTGAGGCAGGAGTGAGGCCACATTAGACTGAACCCATTGTTAAGCTCAAAGTTTAAACTTGGCACAGCTAGAAAAGCAACTCAAGGAGAATGTCTTATAGACAGTAGGTCACAAATAACAATGTAGTAAGGGATAAACTTTTTTTCATATCCTTTGGTTTGAAAAACTGTATACATAGTGACAGAATGGGACACTAAATGTTTTTGAAGTAATAATTTTAAAAGTTCTTTCTGTGAAGGAAATGACATAGTGTAAGCTATTCGAGCTGTTTTTCAGTGCAGTTGAATGTAAATTATTTAAATTTCACTAATAATACCTTGGACCAGTGAAGATCATTGTTGGAAGTTAATTTAGTCCTGCCATTTCCTTAATCTATAAAAGATGTTGACATTTTGCTGTATTTTGAAAAGAAATTGATGGAACCCAGGTCTACTGATAGCATTGAATGGATGGTTATACTAAATTGCTTTTGAGGTCCTTTTTAACCATAAGACTTCATTATTTTATATAACACTTATTTTTAGGACTAGTCAGGGCTCACCAGGAGGTAATGCTCTGCTGCACGTGCAAACTCTGCTACCTCTAGTGGAGTCCAGACCTACCAGCCCTTTCCTCTCCTGCCTGCCAGGCCACAGACCTTTGGTTTTATTGTGTGGTTCCGTAAGACTCTTCTGGATCATGATCAGCTTTTCCTTGCCTCCTTATCCAGGCTCCCATTCCTGTCTCCTTCCTCATCCCCTGTTTGGCATGTGAACTTTGACCCCAGGCTATAAATGATCACATTTGTGTGCTGTGTGTTACTTGGGCCACTGAGTGCCAGTCATACCCTGCCTTGTCTTGAACCTTGCCCCTATCTTTTAGTGTTTTCCTCAACATCCTGCGTTGTGGCTGGCTTTTCTTCAGGATTCACACTAATCGTCCTGACTCCTTCTGACCTACCTTTTCCTGATTTTGGTTTGATGCTTACTCTTCTGTCTTTTTATGCAAAAATGGGGAAAGTCACATTGCTCATATCACTGACAATATTTAAACAAGGGGCAAAACCTCACTTTAATTTATGTAGTTTGATTAAGCATGAGATTCTTTGCAAGGCTAACCTATGGGTATTAAATTATTAAAAAGTGCCAGAAGTACCCCAAAATATCAAGCATTGTTAACGTGGCTGCCTCGATTCCTAAAGATCACATCATTTATTGATTAAAATGCCTAAATGCCCTTTTAATTCTACATTGAAGTATAAATCAGTGGCTCTCAACCTATGATTATGCATCTGGAGAAGTATTAAAAAAAATCCAGGTGTTCACACTCTGAGACTTAGCTTTGGTTTGGAGTGGAAGCCAGGCACTGGTAGCTAATCAAATCTTGAAGCTGATGCTAATGTGTATAACCACTGGGCTAAAAGTCCATATTCTACATTGTTTCGGTAATGTGTTGGTTTTAAAATGGAGCCTTAAGAGGGATTCTTCCTATTCTCTAGCCTCAGGTATGGAATTTGTTTCCAGGGAATAATCTTCAATTAGTTCATTTTAGAAACTTCTGCTAGTTTGTCTAATTTTCTGCTCCAAATAGGGAAAATTGATTTGCTATGCTTTTTACTGAGAATTGACTGTTACCATGTATCTTAGAGGTTTGCATTAGAATAACCTGCTGCAAATAGCTGCAATTAATGTTACATGTTATTCTGGTTAAATTTTCTAATTTGTTTTCTTTCAAACCAATTATATATTTTATATCTACCAGACTTTAGTTAATCCTCTATTTTACAGAGTTGGTCCAGATTCAAAAAACAAACTAAAACAAGTTGATGCCATTTGACAAAGTACTAAATAGGAATATAATGCTTTATGGTAGAATAAAATAAAACTGCTTCTTAAAAGGATTAGAAGCCTTGTTAACTATATTTGTGCTCTTGTTAGAGACCAAAAGAGGTACCAAGAGTCCTGAGAACATTATTGTGTAAAGACATATGGACTCTTATTCATTGGAATAATATTACAGGCTCTGCAACATCTGCCATCTCACTGTTTTTAAGATTCCAGCAGATAAGTTCGTCCTTCTGTCCCTTTTTTCCTCTCTGTCCCAAAAGATAATGGTTGGATCTTCCATTAGCTCTCATAACATGTTGGAATGTTTTTGGCTTAAAATAACAGAAAATCCTAATGCAAGTGGTATAGACAATGATGAAATGAATGATCTTACACAAGAAGTTTCCAGGCTTCCCCAAGGTGGTTTATTTAGAATTTCTCTATCCTGCTATCCTCTGACTATCAGCTTTGTCCTTCAAGTTCAAAGTTATTATAGCTGCAGCAGTTGGATGTCACATCTCAACGATGTCAGAATTCAGTATCTCTTCTTAAGGAAAAGGGACTCTTTCCTAAAAGATTCCTATCTCATTTCATTTGCCAGAACTGGGTCACACATGCCTTTGCTACACAGCATCATAAGAGAAATATAAATTAAGATGAAAGAAAGAAGATATGACAGATAAAAGAAATCTGTCTAAAGGGTTAGGTTTACCTCTTAACTGGCAAGGGAATTTGCATTTCTGATTAATTTAGACTAAGCAGGATATATCTTGAGACGCTTGAGGGTGGGAGATCATTGAGGCTCTGAGACAAGGATCATGGATAGACAGGAATGTCTGGTCCAGGTGCTGCCCCGTGACCAAAGGCTCTTTCCCCTTACCCTCTTTTCCTCTCCCATCTTCCATCATTTTGCTGGTGCTAAATTCATGGAGTTTGTCCTCTAAGTTTTCTTTCTACTTAATTTTGCCAATACTTCTTCCTTTAAGCTTGCCTTAAAATCTGCACATTTCCTTACAGTGTAAGTGTTCACCACCTGTTGCATGCTCATTAAGAGTATTTTTATCTCAAGTATATATTAAGTTTTAGGTAAGATTTAACACTTAGTTTCCACATATTTTAAAGTTAGATTTTAATTTCAAAGTGAACAAACACAGATTGCTTTTTCGTGAATGCTGATGGCAGAACAAATATTAAATTGGTAGTTTAAGAGAAAAAACAGGGAGACTTTTAGAGATGATTTATTTAAAAGAACACTGAGTGCAGAACCAGCATTTTATCTTTAAGGTTACATTCAAGGTAAGAATCATTTATCTAAAATTCAGTGAACAAAGTGTGGGACAAATGTCTGTTCAGTTCATTTAATATATTACCTCAATGAAATAATTTTTTATTGGTTATAATGTTAGCTTTTTTTGGAAGATACATTTAACCTTGAATAATCCTAAAACATTTTTTTTTTTGCTGGTAATATATGCCTTGTTTTCAAAAGTTCCTTCTTCCTACATTATTCTGATTCTTCAGTAAATAGTCTGAGGATTTTCTTTTCATGGTGGATTTATAACGTAATAGAGTCTGAAACTTTATCCAGTAATGAAGTATTATAAATAAATAAAACTTTAAATGGAATAAAATGTTTAATTTCTTAATATTAAGAAGGAAAAATAACAACTAAGATTCAAAACACAGAATACGTGAAGAATTTTACTGACCCACTGTTGTTAATATGTTGAGCATTTGTATTTTCTGTCTTGTTCCAGTACTATAATAATCCCAGGACTATTATGCCATTATTTCTAAAGCTGAAATACTTTTCTGTGTAAGGAGTTTAAAAGGAAAGTATGCTCCTTCCATTATTTGGTCTTCCCTTCCTAAAATCTAACCATGCTTTTTCACCTGCACTAGAAAAGTGAACTATCAACATTTATGTTCGTAGAGCAGGAGAGACACCCAGTGGCTGAAATACTTTTTGCTGCTTTTTTTTCTTCCTAACCATGCCAAAAACATGATTGAACTATTTATTGACTGTTTTTCCTATGATTTGTGTCTTCTGGATTGCTTTTCCAAAATTATTTTCCACATAATGGAAATATTCCCTTCTCTGACTGTTCATTGGAGTTTACCCCGGTAGGAAACTGGAGCAGGTTCAGTGTTCAACTGGAGTGGAAGTGATTGTAATTTGCAGTGTTCATTCACAGACTAAACGGAGGCAGCTTTATTTACACCACTGTCATGGCATTTCAGTGTTAGATAGAATGTAAAAGCCTTAATATTAGGGACTATCTTGAGATGTAACCAAGTAAATGTAAGCCATTAAACTCAAAACAAGCCTACTGCTTTATTGTAAACATTTTCTGAAATTTCTAAAAAATGAAGACTCAGAAGATTCCAATTTAATGGAGAAAAAGTGATGTTTATCATGAAGTTACATGAAGACTGTACTGAAAAGCTACTGGTAGAGCTGCCGTAATAACTGGCACCATCTTTAATATAAAATCTGCACATTCTTTCTTCTTTGCCAACCAGCTGCCTTTGCTTACTCAAAACTTTGATTTTATCATGGCTGAGTTTGACTCCTCTGGCCTGTTCTAACATTAACACCTATTTATTGATTTATTTTTTTGAGATAGAGTCTCACTCTGTTGCGGGGGCTAAAGTGCCATGTTGTCAGCCTAGCTCACAGCAACCTCAAACTCCCGGGCTCAAGTGATTCTCCTGCTTCAGCCTCCCGAGTGGCTGGGACTACAGGCATGCACCATCATGCCTGGCTAATTTATATATATATGTTTTTTTAATTGTCCAGCTAATTTCTTTCTATTTTTTTAGTAGAGACGGGGTTTTGCTCTTGCTCAGGCTGGTCTTGAACTCCTGAGCTCAAACAATCTGCCCACTTTGGCCTCCCAGAGTGCTACAATTACAGGCGTGAGCCACCATGCCCGGCCTAACACCTTTTAAATTCAATTTCTATGGCCTACTTCCTTTCCATGTTTTATAGTTTGAATTCCAAGAGAGAATATGATTAGTCTAACTTACCTTTGAGTAACATACTTGTGTTGTTGGCCACTTGGGTTGGTAGCCATTTGGTTAGATGTTATAGTTTCAGTAGACTCTGGAGTGGACTCCATAGCATAGGATTTCCTTTTTATTAAATAGCAAGAGCCTCAGAAAGTTTACCTCAGATGGGGGCTCGGGACATGACAGGTATTTTGAAGCTTTGTTCCAGTGGAAATTCAAGGTAATGGGACATTCCAGAGCTGTGTTGCCACACGTTAACTATATCAGAATCACCCCTAGGGCTTACTAAAATACAGCTTACTGGGCTTCACTCACGGAGTTTCTGATTTGATAGATCAGAAACTGAATGAGGCCTAAGAATTTGCGTTTATAACAGGTTCTCTAGTGATGCCAGTGGGCCAGAGAGTACACTTGGAGAAACATTGTCAAGGTATATTTATTATTGACTGAATAAATCTATTCCTAAACTTCTTCCAAAAGAAATCCACTTTGAGAGTAAAAAGTATATCTAACTGAATACTAAAATCATTGTTTTCATTTACTGTTTTCAAATAAAACTGATTTTATGATGAGTCTTTGGGGCTTCCCTAACCACTGTGCTTTCTTACAGATTGACTTTAATTTGTTTGATTTAAACTGCCTTCTTATAGTCTAAAATTTTGTCCCAAAGTAGAAAATTGTTTAAGTGTTACCAATTTCCCTTTTTTTCCTCTTGTGAAAGTAAATACTGTGTCTCCAATTAAAAAATAAGTTCTAGAATTACATTGACAGGAAGATTTGAAAGCAGCCCAACACTATAACTGGCTTTGTTTTACTGAAGCAAACTCCCTTTCTTCTCTTCACAGGGTTACATGAGTTCTTTTTCCTCCTAGTCCTAGTGTACTTTGTGATTGCTTGCATTTATGCTCAATCATTGTGGCAGGCTATTAAGAAAGGAGGACCCATGCACATGATTTTAAAGGTTCTGACAACTGCATTGCTGTTACAAGCTGGTTCAGCTTTAGCTAATTACATTCATTTCTCCAGGTAACTCAAAACCGCTAAAACTGTGTTCATCATTACATCTAATTAATCCTAATTAGTCCACCAAAATTATGCTTGCTTTGATTATGAACACTTTTTTTCACATTTGTAATTTACACTAATACTTTCCTCTTCAATTTCTCAGTTACTCCAAAGATGGAATAGGGGTACCGTTTATGGGAAGTTTGGCAGAATGTGAGTATCTTTCTGATTTTCTTTTATAAATGTAAATTTGCTATCTGCTTCTTGTTTGGTTCTGTTTTTATAAAGTAATGCAGCTCTATTGAAATAGGGTTACAGATTTAGTTCCCATATGTACTATGTAGTTTCTTAATAATAGGTAATGTGGGCAATTCTTCATTGTTTTCAGAGCATGTTTATATACATTCTCTCATTTTATGCTCAATAAAAAGTAGGTATGTGTATCCCTATTTTGCAGATAAAGAATCTGGTGACATAAAGCACATTTCCAAATGTCGGTCAGCGATTAAGTGATGGAGCCTAGACTGAGACCCAAATTTTCTGACCCTAAAGCTGAAGTCTTTTCACTATTGTATTTCCGGTTTCTGTTACACTGACTTTTCTCTGGTTCTGACCCAAAGCCATATAAGTACACTTATAATTGAGCTGAGCTCACATCTATTTTTGTTTATTTGTTTATATATTTATTTTGAGACAGAGTCTCACTCTGTTGACCGGGATAGAGTGAGTGCCGTGGTGTCAGCCTAGCTCACAGCAACCTTAAACTCCTCAGCTCAAACAATCCTCCTGCCTCAGCCTCCCAAGTAGCTGGGACTATAGGCATGCGCCACCATGCCTCGCTAATTTATATATATATATATATATATATATATACTTTTTTTTTTTTTTAGTTGTCTAGCTAATTTCTATTTTTAGTAGAGACAGGATCTTGCTCTTGCTCAGGCTGGTTTTGAACTCCTGACCTCGAGCGATCCACCCGCCTTGGCCTCCCAGAGTGCTGGGATTACAGGCGTGAGCCACTGCGCCCAGCCCCCACTAAATATTTAGAGGGTGTGTTTTCCATCTAATATAGATCATCATCTTGTTTGGCTACCCCGAATTCTATAGTATGGGTGAACTTTTCAAAGTTATAGCCAAACTAATGTTTGTAAGACTAGACATTGAGGCCGTCTGTGTTATGTATCTGTTTAGAGGCAGCACAGTATGGTAGGTAAACACAGGAATGTTGGGATCGGACCATTTGGGTTCAAATCCTGACCCTGCCACCTGAATGTGATCTTGAGAAAGTCACTTCACCTCTTTGAAGCCGTGGCTTCTTCCTGTGTATAAGAAGAGAAAGTTCTTCAAATGTTATCATAGTTAAAAAAACTAATACAGGGGTTAGCAAACATTTTCTATAAAGGACCAGATAGTAAATATTTTGGATTTTGTGGGCTATTTAGCCTCTCTTGCAGCTATTCAACTCTGAATGAAAGAGCCATGGACAGTATATAAATGGATGGGCCTGTGTTCTAATAAAACTTTGTTTACACCAGCAGATAGGGCATTGGATTTGGCTTATGGACCACAGCATGCTGAACCCTAAGTTAATACATGAAAACACTTTGTCAGTTCCTAGCATGTAGTAGGCTATCAATCAGTGTAACTTTAAATTTACTGTATGGGCTGGAACCTAAGGCAATCTTGAAGATAGGCAGTCTCCCATTTTTTCAAAAAGAAAATCCAAAAACTCTTTCTTGGCCAACTTGACTATATAAACCTTTCAAGGATTTAGATGACATAAGTCTGTTTATGTTATGTATTTCTAGGTACGTGTGCATTTTTGAGATTACTTTTACGCCCCTCACTCTGCCATTTTCCTATCCAGTCAGTGCTTAAATTTCTGTTTCAAGATTGTTTTAGTTTGTTTGAAACAAGATCCAAATAAGTACCATATGTGGCAATTTCTAAATGTGTCAAGTCTTAGACTCTGTAGATTTCTCCCTGCATCCCCTGTGGCCAAGATGTTGTAATTTCTCTGTTGTAAGAAACAGGGTCATTTGTCTTGTATGGTTTCCTGCAGCTGAGATTTTGCTGATGAGATAGATATAGCACTTTTAAATGTGTGTGATGTTGCTGAGAATTTTATTCCTAGTTGCACATACCATATTCAGGCAGTCTCCTTCCATTTTCCTGGAGGTATGTTTTTAGATTTGCCACAATGTGACCACCTCCAATTATTTTTAGGTTACTTATTGAGTAAATGTATTCCCATGGTTTAAAAATAGAAGGTATTTAGTGGAAAGTAGCTTTTTCTAAGTGCCCTTTTCCTCCACCTGGATAACCACTATTAGAAGTTTCTTGAGTATTTTTTTCAGTGTATCTTTAACCATACTGTATTTTAACAGTGATCTTAAAAAAAGTGATGATTCTTAAAAGGTTTGTTAAAAATAACATCCAGAACTTATAACTGTGAGGTCATGTCCCCAGAAATAATAATTAAATCTGTTACATTTCTTTGCTTCCCCCTTCCCTTTTTTATTTTTTATTATTTATTTATTTTTGAGGCACTCTATATTTTCTCACTCTGTTGCCTGGAAAAGTGTGGTGGCTTCCGCCTAGCCCACAGCAACCTCAAACTCCTGGGCTCAAGTGATCCTCCTGCCTTAGCCTCCCGAGTAGCTGGGACTACAGGTGCTCGCCACCATGCCCGGCTAATTTTTAATACTTTTAGTAGAGACGGAGTCTCTTTTTTGCTCAGGCTGGTCTCGGACTCCTGACCTCAAGCAATCCTTCCCCCTTGGCCTCCCTGAGTGCTAGAATTACAGGTGTGAGCCACCACACCCAGCCTATCTTCCCTTTTTTAAAAAATGAGTTTAGGGGCTGGGCACAGTGGCTTACGCCTGTAATCCTAGCACTCTGGGAGGCCAAGGCAGGAGGATCGCTCAAGGTCAGGAGTTTGAAACCAGCCTGAGCAAGAGTGAGACCCCGTCTCTACTATAAATAGAAAGAAATTAATTGGTCAACTAAAAATATATAGAAAAAATTAGCTGGGCATGGTGGCACATGCCTGTAGTCCCAGCT
>CAUYRT010036634.1:0-28887 GCA_963574885.1 Lepilemur ruficaudatus
GTGAACATAATATGTAAAATACATGTGTATGCTTATATTTATATGACATAGTCTCATACGATCACTGAACAAATGGGAACCTTACCTTTCTCTTCTGAACCTAATTATAAAAAATACAAACTATGAGTAGGCACCTAGACAAACTCTTCATTTAACAGCCCCATTAGGAAAAATGGTGATCCCAAAATAACAGCCACTGTAGTGATTATGGCTGATTTGGTATGTCTTTGTTCCAATCTTACTAAAATACTATTATAATTGTTTTATTATCAATATTAATAATATATCGTTCATGTTTGTATTTTTAATCAAATAACATTTATGGAACTCTGAAAAATCACCTTAAATTCACATGTAAAAAGGCAGAGTCAATAGTCTCACAAGCATATTCAATTTGTGGTTTTAAAAAAGACAAATGTAAAACAGCTTGAGTATATTATAACTATCTAATTAGAAAACGAATGTGACCTCATGAACCGGTAGAGACATATCATCATCTCACATTCATTGGTTATCAGCCTACAATTAATGGAAGAAAAGCATATTCTATAGTTTAAAACAAAGCAAAACTTCTTGTTTCAATCTAGCACACTAGAGGCAATTTATTAACATCACTGTGCTCAGGTAGGTGTCCCCTAAGCTGTGTCCTCAGCCCCTGTGCCTTCTCTCTTAGATTCACGTGGTAACAGAAGACCACTTAATCCTGCCAACCAAACAATCACAATGTCTAGACAACTAGGCTAGATACATCCTAATGTTCCCATCTTATCCTCCATAGACATTAGTCTATAAGACCTATGGAGCACACATCATCACTCCTCACAAAAGGAATGGAAGGATTTTGCAGTTTTCCAGTGAACCTATCCAATGTAGACAATCAAAGAATTTAGGCATCAGCATGAACTTTTTCAGCCTGAAGCAGTCAACGTTCTCAAGGACATTGCTATGTCTATGTAGCAGAATTTAGTAATAAGACACCAGTGGGCAGAAATCTGTCTAACAAGAGCACAGGGAAACATAACTCAAGGCCATGTGAAGTGCAAATAAGGAATATAACTATGAATAAAAAGGATTCAGATGCTTCATGGAATTGCAAATAACAAAAGAGAAAAACATTCAGAAATATTCACAGTAATGACCACAACTGCTTTGTACCATTTGCAAGCTCCCAACACGTGAACAGAATTGTAACAGGTGTAGGAATGGAAAGAAGTAAACATAGAGAATAAATGAGTTATTAACTAAGCAGCTAAATGCATTTATACTCATAAATATGTAAGAAAATTAGGAAGCTTATGATAACTAACTACACTGAACAAGTCTAGAGAAAAAGCAGTATAGTTTTTCCTTTCATGTTACTACTTTATTCTTCTGCTTATTTTGCAAAGATTAAGAACATTTCTCAAAAATAGAAAATGATCATGGAAGAAGAAAAATTATAATTCTGTGTAATCTTTCATGAATGGCTAAAAGGCCAGATGCTTAACTTCATGCACATAGACAATGGGGAATGTGAAGATTGTTGACAAAGCTGTAGGCCTGTCCTTGGAGACCATACAGACAAATGACAAGACCCAACATCTTGTGCTGAAATCTTTCCATCTCTAGGAATGAGTAAGTAAACTCAAGAGAGCTGGCAGCAACATCTGTGTGACCTTCATTCTATGCCACTGTCCTTTCTGATAAATCTCCTCCTGACAAGGAAAACTGGCAAAAGTGCACTTGGACCAGACAAAGAACCAGATCCCCAACAGTTGGATGCAGTCTCTTTTCTGTGTTGCAGACGCTCCCTTGGCATACACAGCCCACATCCAAGGGCAGGGAGCTCTAATGACTGCACAGAGTCACCGCAGGCACTATTACTTATACCTGACATGTTGCTCAAACTAGCTGGGTTGTATTTTCAGTGTATTTTATTGAGAAAGCATTTTACCTATAGAGCACCTGCTAAAAAAGATACATGCCTGCAAAGATAGCCCAGTCTTGTTGGGTTTGAAGTGCATTTAGAGCACCTCACTGTTTCTGACTACCACATAGAAGTAGTTCAGAAATCTGTAGAGAGTTTGCTACACGGGCTCCTAAAAGAATCTCCAAAGTCTGAGCCATTCTTGATTCTTCCATCTAGGCAACTCTTTTTCTTCCGGTCACTCACAGAAGAGTGGGGGTCCTTGTACTCTAATAGCTCACGGAATCTACCCCTTCCTTCTGATTCTCATGCCATGCCCCCCAATCCAGGCCTTCATCACGTCCTGCTGGACAGAGGCAGAGGCCCCTAATAGCTCTGGGCTCCTTGCTCGAATCCACCCCATGCACCATTTTTATATTTTATGTCCCTAACACCATCTACCCAACATCACCTCTGACTTCTAGTCAATCAAAGGCTTCTAACAGCATTTCCCAAATTAGGTTCCACAAATTACCCTACCAAGATGTGCCATTAAAAATGGAATCAGCAATCAAAATTATTTTGAGAAACTCTTAGAAATTAGTAATACAGATTATCATATTGAAGTCTCCGAGAACTTCTACAGGAGAAAGGATTTTTTTTTTAACTTTCTCTCAACTTTTCTTTTCAACCACAGGGACTTCTTTTGACTAACATTTCTACAACATCCAGTAGAACTAGTGTTCCAAAAAGATACATCTTGGGAATTGCTAGCCCAGAAGTTAAAGTCCAGATTCCTTAGTGTGCATGTGATGACCCATATTAACCGGTCCCTGCTCCACTTTCAGCCCCTACCATCTACCAGCTCTTCCAGGGCTGCTCATGCCCCTGCCCGAGCTCAAGCTCTCCACTGACCATATCACTCTCTCTCCATGTCTAAGTCCCACTGGGGCCAGTTCATGTTCTCCCTCTCCCAGGAGGCCTATCCCAATCATACAAGCCTTGTCCATCACTTAATTTTCCAACCTCTTATTCTACTGATTTTTTTTTTCTATTTCACCAAGCTCCACATCCAGTATTTTTCGGTATCTTATAAGTTTGTGTCCTCTTTCTCCACCTAAATTGTAAGTTGCTTGAAGGCATTTGCATTTTATAATTAATTTTATAACTAACATAACTAATTATATTTTATAACTAATTATTATGAATTCACAAAACCTAGGATAAGATCTTGTACAGTGCAAGTGTTAAACAAACATCATCTTATAAAGAAAATAAGGTGGGTTTCTCTATGTCAGTGTAGTAACAGGGAAATGTGAAATGTGAAAATGATGAAATTCTCAGAATAATAGTAATTTAGCAGAGTAGGTGAGAGATGTCCACAAAGCAGTATCACAATTTTAAAACTTCTACAAAATCATCACCAGTGCCAAAATGTTTACCAAGAAACCACAGATACAAGGTCATGCACACCAAAACCCTGAAATGAATTGTACAGTGAAAACAAGGATGCATTCCCTGAATCTGATCTAAGGTAGTCACGATGCTCACAGGGAGAAAAGAAAAAGAGGGACAAGTCTTTTAGGATATGTTGAATCCCAAATCAGATAATTTGGCTAATTCTTAATACAGTAAATTTCCAAGTTTCCTTGTTTTCTTCCTACTCTCTATTCAACAAGTATTTATTAAACATTTACTAAGCATCAGGCACTGAGAATAAAAGACAACTAGAAATGTCTTGGGGAAAACTAGGATAAACTACAAGGTACAAAGAAACAAAGGTTTCTACCTTCTAAGAGCACTAGTAAAATGAAAGTTTTTTTTTTTTTTGGTAATGGAGACAGAGGTTCACTCTATCGTCCAGGCTGGAGGGCAGTAGTGTGACCACAGCTCACTGCACTATAGCCTCAAACTTCTGGGCTCAAGCGATCCTCCCACCACAGCCTCCCAAGTTGCTGTGAACATGTGTGAGCCACCTCACCCAGAAATTTTAAAAAGGATATTAATGCAACAAGGAACTGGCAGCCTAAAATAAGTCATATCGTAAAAGCTGTCAAAAGCAGTAAGCAGACCCCATGAGATATCAAATTTATGTGTTTCTTTTATGTCCTTTGCCAACTAAAGACTTTCTGTTGCTAAACGTTCAATAATAGAGTAAGGGACACTGGTGGCACTCATTCTAAGTCCAGCACCTTGCCTGACAGTAGGCACCTAATAACAATCTGTTGATTGTTAATTAATGAACAAATCAATGAAAGAAGGCAGGAAATGAAGCTCTCTGCCTATGCACAGAAATACTATGTTTAGTTGGAAATTCTTTGTAGCTGTAATTCCTCTACACTGGAACACAGTGGATGGGTTGTAAAGATTAATCTATGCCTTCTTGAATTAATATATGTTTCTCTTTAAAATATCATTATTAAAGACTGAAATTCGTATGCAAAACAAAATATCTAGATAGCCCTATGTGACTCCCTTTCCTGTTACAGTAATTCAGACAAATGTAAGGCTCCTACAATAAAAGCACCACTCCAGAATTTTGCATAGATTGTCCATTTTATATACTCTCAATAGGAAAAAATGGTGGAGAGATTGACAGATGAGGTTGGACACCTGTCATTTGAGAGGAAATAGGGAGAACTGCACTACTATATTAGAATTTTAACAAGTTTAGGTTAAAAAACAAAAAAGAAAAGAAAAAGAAGTGACTGAGAGGAAAAACAAAAGAGAAAGGTCTGGAAGAGGTCAAGTTGACCCACAATTGCATCAGGTGAACTGTGTGTTGTATACTGAACTTGACTACAATGCCAGTTGGCTGGAGTAGTTTATTTCACTTTACTTACAATGTTACACCATTTGGCACATGTGCCTGTGCATGTGTGTGAAACTTGGTATGATTTAAATTAGAAAAAAATGTTAGCAGTTTAAATCTGATGTAATAGAAAAAATTAAATCAGAAAAATTACTGATGATAATGTGGTCCTTAGACAAATGAAGAGCCTTACAAGAGTGGTAAGATATTTTCCCTGGAGACATTTGCAATGAAAATGAACAAGAACTGAGAAAGAGAAAAGGATAAATTCCTTATAGTGGCTGGGGAAAAAAAAAAAAGCCCAATCTTCCTCTCTCTCATTTCTATAATGCAGTGCACAGAATGCAGGGGATCAACTGACTACTGAACCCAAATACAACATTGGATCCCGTAGATATTAAAGAAATCCCACTCAAGATTTCTAAACAATTCGAAGTACCAGCAAAAATCACCTGGGGGTAGGCTTATCTAGTAGGATAACTCTCTCCTTTGCAGTAATTTATTTAATAACACCAGGATGACACTAAAGTGTACCTTATCATATCTCTATAATGGAGAAGATTATCTATTTCACAGTTATCAATACTGCTGTTTTTGAAAAGGTCCAAAGATAAAATTATAGTACATATCTGACACACACCAGGGCTTACCAAGTGATAGGTGTACTTATTATGATGATGTTCCTTATTATTAACTTCTTATCCTAGAACCCCTCCCCTCTTCCAGTTTAAAAGCTGAGAAGAAGAGCATGTTTTTCATCTTTGCATCCCTTACAGCCCAAGCATAATGCCTTCCACAGGCATGTGATCAATTTGATGTTAACTGAAACTTTCTAGGCTCATCTTATAAACTAAACTAGTTTATCTCATACTGACCTGCTTGCATCTCAAGAATAGGTATCATCTCCCATATTTGTGGAGGGCTCCCTCTGAAAGTAGCTGTCATTTCTTTAAACTATAACTTCCCTATTGATGGTTGCTCTCTGTGGGGCTCAGGGAGGAGGTTAATGTGAAAGAGGCCACCTTATCCAGTCCTAAGTGATATGAAAATAATATTAAAAGACCATAGATGCTAGCATCTGTTGATTTTCTTGTGTGTGAGGCACTGTCCTAAGCCCGTAACATGTGTTATATTTTACTCTTAACATCTTAGAAATGCATATAATTTTTTTCTATTTTATACATAAAGAAACAGATCAGAGAGACTGATAACCTGGCCCCAAATCACATCAATAGTAAATGACAGAATCAGGCTTTGAGCCCAGGTCTACATGACTCCCAAACTGAATTCATAACTACCTGCTACATAACATGTGGTCTTACCAACCCTGACTTCACAAAACCTCCACCTATTTAGAGGTCTAGAGCTCTAGTTTTAGCACTGCTATAGTTTTTACCTAAAGCAGTGCCATCACTTATGTGAACACCTTCAACACAATATAATATGATTATGCTTTGCTCCCTTCCTCTAAACCCTTCCCACCTGCTAGAGTACCTGAAAATCTAGGTATTGGCAACCTCCTTAAAGCACGTTGTAGGTTACGTTCATGTCAACTAACAAGAAACAGCCATGCTCCTTGAGGTCAGTAATTCCCAGGGACTCTTTATTTAATCCATTGCCACCTACTGTCTGAGCTGCAGGAACATGAGAAAACCTGAGCCTACTAGGACAAAGGATGTAAGAGCATAACATCCAGGAAGCAATCCCAGTCAGAGGCAGTAGCCCTCCGCAGCAATCCTGTACTACTTCACTGCAGCAAGGAAGTCTCCTTTAAACCACACCCACAGGTACCCAAAAGGACAAAACTATTAGATATTTGAAAGGAACAAGATTTCAGCTTAGCGTGAAATGGCACAGCTCCACATAAAAAGCACGGAAGCTTGTTCTCTAAAAATGCAAATATTTAGTGAATGAATGAATAAATAATGGGGCCCTATATGACTGACAACCCTGGGCCAGAATAACATTAGCTGTCAGTGCAGTGCTCACCCCCCTCCAAGTCTTTCATGTTAAATAGTACAAACAATCTGAGGAGCACGCCTAAGCTGGCATCAGCCCCACTGCTCTCTCAACTTCATTGGAAAACCTGAAGCTGCTAAAGTCCCCTGTTAGAAGAGGACTCACCAGCCCAACTATGCCCAACCCAATTTCCCAAATAGATATACATGTTTTGTATTATGTGCTTTTCACTGACAGGCAATCAACCTAGAGACATAGGTCAGCTCTAAACAAAAATGCTATATGCCAAATACAGAGTAATAAGCTTAAGTGAACAAACTCTCCAGCAAAAAGGAGCCCTACACATCTAGAAGTTGCCACCAAGCCTCGTAATATGAAACAATAAAAAGCTCCCCTTGGCATCTCTAACCTTCCTCATAACAGACTTTGCCCTATGATTACCTTCTTGGCTTATTTGTCAATGTTAGGAACAGGTGTAGTGGGCAGCGTTAACCACAAGAAAAGGGTGGGGGCAAAAATGAGGAGGCCAATGAGCATTTAGAACCTAGCCCACAACCACAAGAACTTGAGGGTAGGGACTTTTCCCCCAGCCAGGAGCCCATGCAGAAACTAAGAGCTCATGTCCAAAGGTGACCTTTTCTCCATTAACATACATTAGCATAGTAAAACTCACACCCACCAGGGCCCTGACAATTTACACTCTTCAAAAAAATCAAACCCTGACATCCTCTCAGTTATCATACCCAAAGCCTACCCCTTGCCATACTAATCTCCCTGTGGTATACTACCCTGCTTGCAAAACTGCTTTGAAGAAAACTTTCAAAGTGATAAACAAGAAGATTAACATATCTAAAATGCCAACCAAAATTTCTAACTATCAGTGGGCATTATAAAAATCATTTCTGGAGGAAAGTCACCAATCATATTCACAACCGAGAAGTCAGAAGGGCTGCCCTCCCTGTTCAGGAAGCCCAGAAAAGAAGCAAATCTACATGAAGGCCTTCTGTACATCCTCCCTAAAAATTATACAAAGGAAAGAAATAGCCATTTATCCACATGAGATATGCCTGGTTTTCAAAGTGATCATTTCAAAAATGATCAAAACCTTGATTGTCTTCATTACAGCTCAGACAAGGGACACAAACTCATTTTTGTATACTCTAAGTACAGAAAATTGCTTCATTTCTCAAGTAAATATATGCTAGAAACTTGTGGATATCTCAAGAATGCTTTGTAGCTAAAGAAAGTAACATCATTGCCTACTCATTTTGCTTAATTTGCTAGTCTCCCAGAAACTTTGTGCTAACACTTTCATCCCATTTTAGATCCTTGGATAAGGCAACAGTTCAGAGCCCTGGAAAGCCTCCACCCCCAGCAGTTCACTGGAGTGATGGCGTTTCTTCCCAGGCTGCCTTCCTGGTAACATACACGTTACATGTATTTCAGTTATCTTCTCCAAGTTACATTCCAGTAACTAAGCTTCCTAAGCTTCTTATGAATTGTTTATTCTGTGTTTTAAAGCTCTATCAGCTGTTGGGATGATTTGCAAGATTCTTTTTCTTTTTGGTTAAGCAGGATTGGTGAGCATTACTGGGCGTTTTGGTGGAATCCTTGCTATTTAAAATTCCTGATGCTGGGATTAAAGGAGATAATGTCTGTGAAAGCCTTTTGTAAACTGTAAAGTCCTTGTCAAATGTAGTGTACTGTTGTAACATTACCCATCATAGCAATAACCACAATCCTCCTGTAATGTGGGCTTTAAAATGCTGATAACCATTTGGGTCTTGTCTTTGTTCCCACCCTAGGGCCTATATCCATGCCCAACATATGGGAGCCCCTCAAGGAAGTTTTGTTTGGAGGAATAAACAAGTGATTCAAAAATATCACTTGGTTTTCCAAAGTAATGTCCACAGGCAAAAAGAAGCTAAGCACAACAATAATGAAAATACTCCGCCAAATATAATGGAGTGCTGGGGAAAAAAGGTTACAGAGCAGAAAGTTCTTCTAAAGATAATTTCTTTGATAATGAAATCTGGTCCTTTGTAGTCAGTACTAAGGGAGGAGAGAGGGGACAGACTGGCACAGGAATTTATGTTAGTCCAGAAAATCCGTATTAATCCAGGATGCTTTAGGTAAGGAGGCTGCCATCCCAGAAAGGGAAAGTGGTGCTGCAGTTTGAGGGGGTTAAAATGAAAAGCACAAAATAGGCAAGGGTTACCGCAAGTAAAGAGCATTATAAGCACAGACTTTTTACAACTGGACTGTGTCTTTCTAAGGGTGGAAATGATCAACTCCATGCCCGAGGAGGGAAGAGGCAGGGAGTAGGAAGAGAAGTGACCAAGGAAGGAGTACCAATATGAAATTACTTATTTCTGGAAAACGCTTTTGTTAGCATTTGCAGAAACAGTTCTGGTTATTAGAGAGGTGGTCTATTTTAGGTATCTATATATGGAGGAGGGGTGTACCAGGAGGTAGGAATGAAAACAAAACAGGAGGTGTTAGTGGCTAGCAACAGCAGCCTCATTCATGAGGCTCAACAGAAGCCTCAAGGTTGAAAAGAGAAATTCCAGGGTGGCTGCCTGTTACTCAGCAGGAAAGCAAAGGCTGACTTGCTGGCTCTGTACTTAACCTGAGATGACAATATCTTGACAGCCCCTTTTCTCTAAGGGGTAGGGTGGGGCCTAGAGGAGGGAAGGAGGACAGGCTCCACACCCCGGGAGGTCTGCAGGACTCCACGGCAGGGAGGGCCCTGCACCAGCACCCCGCTCAGCTCCAGAAAAATATCGTATTTCTGCCCATCAATCAGCATTAAGCCAGTTTAGGGGGCTGAGCTTTCAGCACAGGCAGTTGCCAGTAGCAACAGGGCACACGCTCCTGGTGAGTGGGACAGGAGGTGGCAGCGAAGGAGGGACCGCCTCAGCGAGAGGCCCGGGCTGGGCAACACGAGCGAGCTTTGGGGGGTGCGGCCGGCCGGTGGTCGAGCTAGGCGGGGGCAGGCGCGCCCTGCTGGGGCCAGGCCAGAGAGCGGCCCAGGCAACTGACCTTGTGGGGGAAGGTGGAAGGGGAGTCCCAGTGGCACAGCAATGCCCAGGCCAACGTCGGCTGCCTCCTGCCCCCGTTGGAGGCGCCGAACTCCACTGGCCCCTAAACACTGGCGTCAAGGCCAAAGGACAGGAGAGGCGCTGTCCCCGCGCTCGGGTGGGCCGCAGCACTCAAGATGTACCCCTCCCCTGCCGCGCCTCCACGCCCCCACCCTTCAGGAGTCCCTGGAGAATGCCAACGCGGAAGAGTGTCTGCACGTGTGCGTGTTTTCATCTGGGCTTCCACCACAAAAGCGAGGCCCCACAGGTGGAAAGGGGCGTGTGTGCGCGTGCAGTGCGGGGCCGCGGCCGCCGGGGAGCAGGGCGGAGGACGCGCGCACACACCCGGCTCCCACCCCACGTCCCGCCTCAGGTGTCCGGGCGCAGGCTTTCAGGGACGACAGAGCCCTTAACGTGGCGCCACCTCCCAAAACTTCTCCCCCTGCCGTCGGGCTCTGGTAAGGGGGGAAAGGGAGGCCAACCGTGAGGAAGGGCGATAGAGGGCAGAGATGGACCGAGGAGACAGAGGGAGGCGCGGAAGCACACAGTCTGCGGGGACGAGTGGCCGCCCGAGGGCGAAGGGCTGGGGCCGCGCCTGGGCGGGGAGCGGGCGCTGTCGCCTTACCTGGCCTGCGGTGGAGCATTCTGCTGCGGGCCGGGGCCGGGGTGGGCGCTGCCCCCCCAGGGGCAGACCCCGCAGTGCCGTCACTTCGGGGGCAGCGAGGCGCTGGCTGCAGAGCCCGGAGTTGACAAACTTGCCATGTCCAGGGCGCGGAGGTAGCCTGGGCCACGCGCGCCCCGCAGCCCGGGCACCTCGCGCTCCTCCGCTTTGTTGTGTTCCGCCGCCGGTCCCCCCGCGCCCTCTCAGCCGCGGGATGTTTCACTTGCGCTCAGAGAGGCCCCTCGGGTGGGCTGTGCCACTTTTCTCCTGGAGGCGCGCGTTAAGGAGCTGCCCCGGAGCGCCGGCGGGCTGCTCGGCGTGCGCTCCTGCGAGCAGCTCAGGCCCATAGATTCCGCCCCCCACCGTCTCCCCCTCCCCGCCCCTCCGCGGGCCCCCCCATCAGAAGCTGCTTAGGATCGGCGCTGTCAAATCCAGCCCATCTGCTGCAATCATAATCAGTCTCAACCGAACGGTTCTGACAAATCTCCGCCTGGAGCCGGAGTTGGAGAAGCCGGAGGGTGAGGGGCGGGGAGGGGAAGGGAGGCGGGGGTGAGGGGACGATGGGGACCCGGCGCCCGGAGAGGGGCCTGGAGGCGTCTATTGTCTGCCCCTAACGGAGGAACTGAAAGGGGAAGCAAGGATCCAGAAGGGGAAATAGTGCTTTCATTTCCCAGTTCCTAGTAAGGAAAAAAAAATCCATTCCAGGAGGCCCCTGGCTCCCTCCTCCACCCCCACCCCAGCTCTGCCTGAGTGGAACGAATTTCTGCTAATGAACTACAAACAGGTCCCTCAATCTTATCATGGGGCTGGCCCAGAGACTGGCACAGATAGCCAAAGTATTATAATTGGCAGGTAAGAGCTGGAACTAACAGCCATTTGTCTGGTGTCAGAAGTTGGTTCCCAAGTACATTGGGGAGTGAAGCTTAGGGAGGCCGAAAGGGCATGTAATTGGCCAAGCAGCCTGTCCTTTTGCCTCCTGTTGGCATTTGGGGAGATAAAAGGAAATCTACTTTGGGCAAGAAAACACTGAATTCAGTTTAGCCTCATTTTGAGTTTAAAGAATTCTCATAAACTTTTGTCCATTTTTCTCGTGAAAATGCTATTTTCAAAAAACGCTATTTGATTAGAAAATTAACTTCTAAAATGGATATTTTTTCCAAACTGAATTAGCTGCTTCTGCAGATGAAGTGAGGTGCGCCTTTATTAATATACTTTGAACTATTGCAAAAATGCTGCTTTAATATAACCACATGTATTTGTACTCACAAGGATTATCTCAAAAATCGGAGTGGTTTTTTGAAGTATAATAAAAATAACAGTAGTGCTAAAGGCGCGTAAGTCTTAAAGCATGAAAGAACACAACCAAGGGAATTATGCCTAGTTTTGTACATTCTTCTCAAGTGCTAGGAAATGTTCAATTACCTTGAATGACAGTATTTGTTGGGGAAATAATTTGTTGGATAAACAAATCACCAGTGGGAAAGTTGAAAATTTTTAAGCCACTTATTCAGATAGGCATAAGAGCTAGGCAAAAATAAATATACTTTACTGTGAAAATTGAATACAGTTTTAAATTAGTGCTCAAATCATTCTTTTCTTTATGCTATACTTGAGAAATGTGTGCAAGCCACATTAAGCACCCACTTATCTAGGCAGAGACTCTGTCTTCCACTTATTTTATAGCCCAGTGGTGCTTACAACAGCACTGTGCTGCTATGGGAACTCTATGAATACTGATGGTTTGAAATTTTGATTTACAAGTCAGAATTAAAATGGTATACATCCCAGCGACTCTATAGGTGAGGTAAAGTGGGGTTCAAGTGTTGCTTTCCCCAGTAAGTAAATAATGTTAAGTCAAGGACAATTACTGGTCAGATTTTAAATATTTTCATAAATATCTAAAA
Organism: Lepilemur ruficaudatus; assembly: GCA_963574885.1. Lineage (NCBI taxonomy): Eukaryota > Metazoa > Chordata > Mammalia > Primates > Lepilemuridae > Lepilemur > Lepilemur ruficaudatus. The sequence continues at coordinate 12,302 of CAUYRT010036634.1, forward strand.
CTTTAGTAGCATTTTTCACAGTTAATTTGTTTAATGTTTGTCAGTATTAAATAATTTTGCTAAGATTGATTAACATGGTACCAAGAAATAAATATTTCAAAAGGGTCCTCTCCACCAGAATGAGGTATTATGCTGGTGACTAATTTAATTAACAGTGTCCAGGAAACTAGTGTTGTCCAGGAAGAGAAGAGTTGGGCTGAGAGGCAGCTGCTGGGCTTCAGACCATCCTACACAAGAAATTTATAAGTTCTTCTGTATTATCTTCCCATGTTGGTGGTTTGAATTGCTTCAGAGCTAAGTGATGGCCTAAACTGATTGCCCACCTCCAGTTTATCAAGTCCTTGGTTCTAACTTCAAAATATATCCTGTCCAGTTTTCTTAATTGCTTAATGAGCAATTACTATATATCAGTGCTAGAATATATGAGTGAAAAATCAAACAAAAATGTTTGACCTTGTGGAGCAAGGTCTGGAGGGGAAGACAGACATTAGAAAAGAATACCTAAGTGAATTATAGTCTTGAGTAGAAGGTAATCAATGCAATGGAGAAAAATAAAGTTTGTGGGCTGGGTGGTATACAAGTTTAAATAGAGTGCTCAGCGAAGCCCTCACTGAGAATGCTGAGGAGCTGAGGTAGCAGGCATGCCATGCGAATGTCTGGGATGATCATTCCAAGAAGTGGGAAGAGCAGGTCCAAGTCGCTGTTACGTATGCTTGTGCTTGGCAAAGTCTTAGGAACATTAATGGGGCCACAGAGCTGGAACATACTGAGGGGAGAGGGCGAATGAGTGTGGCTTGGAAGACAGATCATTGAGTGGGACCTAACAGGCCAATTTAAGGACCTGGTTTTCACTCCAAGTTATAGGGAAGGACATAACCAGAGGCAGTGACATGCTCATCTGACTTTTGTTTAATGGATCACTCTAGCTGCCATGTTGAGAATTAATTACAGGAGCAGAGAAGGAAGCAGGAAAATCTGTTATTAGAATATTGCAAGAATCTAGGTGAGACATGATGGCTTGAACAGGCCATCGCAAGAAAGATAATGAGAACTGGTGACAATCTGGGATTGTTTTGAATTTGGAACCAACAGGATTTGCTCAGGATAGGTGGTTTGAGAGAAAGGAAGGAGTAAAGAATAACTCCAAGCATTTGGCCTTACCAACTGGAAGAATGGAGTTGCCGTTAATTGAAATGAGGAGGACCACGGGTGGTGCAAATTTTGGTGGGAAAATCAGTTCGATTTTGGATGTGTTACGATTGGGATGCCCAGTAAGTTAAATTTTTAAAATAGTTAATTTATGTAAGGCTTTTAAAATAATTCCCAGCTTTGATAAGTACCATACAAATGTTTGTGGTGGTGGAGCTTATGTTAGTGGGGCTTGTGTTGGTGGTTGTTGTTATTGTTAATCTTTGCCAACCAAATGTTGAAGAGACACTCAGATATTCATGTATAGCATTCGGAGTACAAATTCAAGGTGGAAATGCAAGTTTGGGAGTTGTATACACTGTAGATGGTTAAATTAAGTCCATCAGATCAGTAGGGCATCAGGGCTGTGAGTACAGTTAAAGGAGATGTTTGAGGATTGAATCCCAAGGCACTCCAACTTGAAACAGTCAAGAAGATGAGTAATAACCAGCAAAGGAGACCAACCAGAGTGGCAGCCAATGAGAGAGATAGCAGACCTTGATAGTGTTGCCCCTCTGGGAACCTAGCAAAAACATTATTTCAAGAAGAGGGGCAGGGATCCTGCTAATCATAATTCTCCTAATACAGTTGTCTCAATAGAAAACCCAAAAGGGCATATAGGAAAACTATGAGAGAGTTTATCAGGCTTCCTGGATAACTTATTTTTCTATTGTCTGTTTGCAGCACTACATTCATGGTATCCCAGGACATTGCTAAGGCTCAGGCATATGGCAGGTCTCCCATGTGTACTGAATCAAGTAATGAATCAATGAAAGGATTAAATGCCTTGTGGTACAAAGTATTTCATGGATGTTGTTGCAGAGGTCTTCTGTTATTAATTCAAATAATACTGGTATAGGATAAGATTTCTGAGGTAAAATGGACCTAAAAAACATTATGTGGTTTCTTTTTATTAAGCATTGTCAGTAGATAGGAGACTACTAGCCCAGACAATCAAGTCTCCTATAGAACATTTTTCTCAGACCATATTCAATAAAATTAAAATTAGTAACAAAGCTATAACTCATAAATGGAAAGTTAAAGAATAACTCTGTATGAAATCTTATAGCTTAAGACAACAATCCAATTAAATAAGCAAAATATTTATATACTCATTACCAAAGAAGATACAAAAATGGCACATATGTGCATCGAAAGATGCTCAATGCATTAGTCACTGGATAAATACAAATTATAAATAAAATCACAATGAGATTTAATCACACCCACTAGAATTGGTGGTGTGTGCCTGTAGTCACAGCTACTCAGGAAGCTGAGGCACGAGGATCTTTGAGCCCAAGAGTTTGAGGTTTCAGTGAGCTATGGTCACACCACTGCACTCTAGCCATGGCAACAGAGAGAGACCTTGTCTCAAAAAACAAACAAACCTCTAAAGACAAAAAGCAGATCAGTGGCTGCCTGGAGCTAGGGATGGAGAAGTGATTGACTGCAAAGAGTCACAAGGGAAGCAGGACTCTTTGTCCCATATCGGAAATATTCTATATCGTGATCAGGGTGGTGGTTACAAAACTGTGTATATTTTGTCAAAATCAAATTGTACACTCTAAAATTGTTGAATTTTATAGTATGTAAATTAGACCTTAATAGAAACATTTTTTAAAAGAATAAAGAATTTAGTCTGATTTTGTAATAAGATTATAGAGCTTTCTCATCTGAGAAGGGAAACGACCTCAGAAATATCACCATTTTGTATCCCCTAGTGAAATAACTGATCCAAAAAAAGAGTCACCAGTAGATGCTGAAGCCATTACTTATGTAAAAGTTCAATGCAAAATAGCATATTCAAACCACAAATATCACTTCCTGATATTTTGTTAATTGCAAAAGGAAAAAAGCTATCTTATACAAGACAGTGGTCACCTGACCTATTCCTCCTTATATGGTGCTATGTGAAAAGTAAATAGCATCACCTATGAAATATTTTTGCAAAAAAAAATTTAACCTTTGTCTAAGCAATGCCTGGCCATAATTTCCAGATTATGAGAAACAAAATAGAGGAACAGATAAATGACACTGCAAGGAAACCCCCATGAGGCATAAGCAGAATATGGACTGTTCTAGAGCTCTTTAAAAGGTCAGTGTCTATGGGTGTAAAAAAGTACAGGACTACCATAGATTAAAAGAGACATAACTAAATGTAACTAATGGGATTGGGTCTCTGCAAACTAAACAGCTATAAAAGACATTTGGGGAACAATTAGAGAAATTTAAATAATGCTATCCTTGAATTAATTTTGCTAGGGGTAAAAAATGATATTTTGGTTATAACAGAAGTGATCCTTATTTTTATAAGACACATGTTTGAAATACTTAGGGTGGAAGTGTCATGGTGTCTACCATTCACTTTGGAAAAAACATATGAAGCAAAAATGTTAACATTTGTTGATGTTAAGTTATGGGAAGACATATATTTTATTATCCTGGTCTTAATTTTTCTGTGTATTTGAAATTTTTCTTAACAAAAATTGAAAAAATATATACTTACAAAAATCTATGGATCAATAGTAATTATAAGAGAATTAGGAAAATTCAGGACTTCATGTCTTAAAAATACCAGAAATGTAAGATTGAACTAAAGCAATACATAGAGGGAAATTAATTTTAGTGCATATTCTATAAATGAATAAAAATGGAAAATTAATATTAAAAGCATCCAACCACAAAAGAACAAAACACATAGAATAAAAATAAAAAGATAAAATCAACGTTTAGTAGAATAGAATACAAATCATTAATATAGGATCAATAAAACAAATCTGGTTAGATCAATGAAAAATAGTGAAGACAAATTAATAAGCTTTGGAATGAAAAAGGCTACATAACTAAGGATATGATAGAGATTTTAAAAATAGGACTGCTTCACTATGAGCAACATTATTGGTCTTTAAATTTATTTCCTTAAAGTGATCAATGTCCAAATTAAAGAAGCTTATAATAAAACTCAATAATCCACAGATTCTTAAACAATTAAATAGAGTCAATCAATAGTTTAAAAAAATTTTACCCCTGTGTAAACTGTAGGTCAAATTTTTAAACCTCTTCATTGAGATAAAATTCACCCATGTAAAGAGTTCATTTGTTTTTAACATATGCACAGTTACGCAAGTATCACCATCCTCTAAGTTTAGAACAATTTCATTACCCCAAAAAGAAACCCACACTACCTATTATCAGTCATTCCTCATTCTCCAGCCAGAGGCAGCCAATAATCTATTACACTTTCTATTTCTATAGAACAACAATCTCAAACCTTTTTGGCCCCAGGAACTGGTTGCATGAAAGACAATTTTTCCACGAATATGGCAGGGGTGGGGGTGGGGATGGTTTCAGGATGACTCAAGTGCATTACATTTATTGTGCAGTCAAACCTCTCTGCTAATGATAATCTGTATTTACAGCCACTCCTCAGCCCTAGCATCGCTGCCTCAGCTCCCCCTCAGATCATCAGGCATTAGATTCTCAAAAGGAGCACACAATCTAGATGTGCAGTTCACAGTAAGGTTCAGGCTCCTATGAGAATCTAATGCTGCCGCTGATCTTACAGGAGGCGGAGCTCAGGCAGTGATGGGAGTGATGGGGAGTGGCTGTAAAAACAGATGAAGCTTTGCTTGCTTGCCCACCACTCACCTCTTGCTGTGCAGCCTGGTTCCTAACAGGCCATGGACTGTACCAGTCCGCGGCCCAGGGGTTGGGGACCACAGCTGTAGAATTTGCCTTAACTTCATATAAATGGAATGATACAATGTGTGGCCTGTTGTGTTTGGTTTCTTTCACTTAGCATAATAATGTTTTCAATGTTTGTCCATATTGTAGCATGCATTAGTACTTCATTGCTTATTCCAAAATAATATCCCATTGTACGCACATACCACATTTTCTTTGTCCATTCATCAGTTAATGGGCATTTGAGTTGTTTTTATTCTTTCGCTATTATAAATAATGCTGCTATAAACATTCACATACAAGTTTTTGTGTGGACATATGTTTTCATTTCTTCTGGGTAGAAGAAATACCTAAGCAGTGCAATTGCCGAGTCCTATAGTAACTGTAATGTTTAACATTTTGAGGAACTGCCAAAATATTTTTCAAAGCAGCTACACCATTTTTCATTTCCACCAGCAATGTATGAGGGTTCCACTTTCTCCTCAGCCTCTCCAAAACTATTATCTTTCTTTGATTATAGCCATCCTAGAGGATGTGAAGTGCTATCTTGTGATTTTTATTTGCATTTTCCTGATGGCTAACCATATTCGGTATCTTTTCAAGTGCATATTAGTCATTTCTTTGTGTCTTTGGAGAAATATCTTTTCAACTCCTTTGTCCATTTTTAAATTGGGTTATTTGTCTTTTTATTGTGGAGTCATGGGCTTAGATATTTTGAAGGCAATCTTTACAAAACCTGAAAAAGATACAAAAACTCCAATAACCTACATCTCACAGAAAGTTACAGGGAATAAGAAAAGAGGGTAGAAGGAGAAAGAAGAAAGGGGGAGAGGGAGAAAAAAGGAGGAGAGAGGAGGAAGAAAGACTTTTATGAGGCTAGAATGACTCTGATACCAAAAGTAAATACAGACCATATGGGTGGGAAATTAATGAGGCTCTCATAAATTCTTAATAAAACTGAATCCATCGATGTGGAAAATTATAATGGTAGAATAATAATAATGGTAATAATAAAATGGCATGACCAAATAAGACTTATCATGTAAGTCTTATTTTGTAAGACTTATCCTGTAAGTCTTTGTAATGCAAAGATGATGTGGCTCTAGAAAAATCTATTAATTTAGTTTCCAAAAAAATAATCTTTTTTGGAAGATTAAAAACTAAAAGATACAATTACTTCAATAGAGGCCAGAAAATTTTAATAAAATTCAACAATTTCTCATGATTTTTAAAAAGTTAATTAAAAAAGTTTCTATTCCCTAAGAACAAAAGAGAACTCCCTTAACATATAACAGGTGTCTACCAAAAAAAAAAAAAGAAAAAAAGATCTATAGCACACATTATATTAAATGGTGAAATTTAAGAATATTTCCTTTGAACATTTCCTCTAGACAACAATGCCCCATCACCACTTCCCTTCAACATTTTCTGTCTTAGATCAATGAAATGAAGAAAAGAAACAAAAGGCATAAAAACTAGAAAGTAATGAACAAAACCATCACGATTTTTCATCAATATTATTATCTGTATAGAAAATTGAAGATAACCCAGAGACAAATCAGAGATATTGAAAGAATAGTATGTTTACTACATAAAATATATATATACATACACTAAAACAGACAGTGGTCCCAACATATGCACCAGATTTTTAGAAATATATAATTTTTAAGTGATCCCATTTAAAAACAGTAAAGACAAAAAAATTAGAAAGTACATAGGAATAAACTTAAATATATGAAGCGTCTTTGTAGAGAATACCTTGTTGAAGGGCATAAAAGACAAACTGAGCAAATAGAAAAACATTATAGTGATGGATTAGAAGACTTGATCTCCTGACTTAATCTTTAAATGTGAAACATTATCAATCAAAATCTCAGCAGGTTTATACACTGAATTTACCAGCTTATCCTGAAATTCTTATAAAAGATAAAGGCCCAAAATAACCAAATATCTTTAAGAAGAGTGAAACCTCTAACATTCCAAAAAGGGTCAGATACCTTCCTTACTGTAAAAATATGTAATTCACCAGGTAAGTGAGATAGATAAATGGACTGATGAAATAGAAGGAGAGCCTGGAAACAGACCAACATTTATGGACTGGAGATATAAGACAGAAATAGCATTAATTATTAGAGAAGGATTGACTATTGAAAAAAAATGGCACCAGGTAAATTTTCTATCTGAATGGGAAAGACAAAATTAGAACCATACCTCAGGCTATTCACAAAAAAATAAACTCAGATTAAAAATGAAATATGAAAAGCAAATTTATAAAATGTGTTAAAGAATGCTTTGGAGAATACTTTGATGTCATCAGGCTAAGAAGTATAATGAAGTATTTCACTACATTAAAATTTTAAACTTCTCTGTAAGATTAAAAAGAAAAAAAAGATACCATAGTGAAAAGGCATAGACTAGAAGAATCTGTTTGAAATATATATATCCTAAAAAGAATCACTATCCCAAATTTTTAAAGAACTGCAAATGACTAGGAAAAAGATTTTAATAAAAGGTGGGGGGCATATAAATAGGCAGTTCACAGAATACAATGATGTGGCAATAAATATATTAAAACTGCTCATTTGGGGAAACACAAATTAAAACAATGAGGTACTATTTCATGCCTATCATAATTGCAAAAAATAATTATGATTACAGTAGGTTTGGTGAGAATGTGTGGAAACAAACTCCTACACATTACAGATGGGAACAACTTGGAGTATTTAGTAAAGTGTAAGGTACTCATATTGTATGACATAGCAATACCATATCTATGTACACACACATTCAAGGAAAAGGCTCACACACAACAACACACATGGAACGTGTGCGAAAGTCATCATGTATTAAGTCTCAAACATCAGTAAGTTCTGAGAAGTAGAAATATTACAAGCACCACCTGTTCATAGCAATGCACTAAAACAAATTTTAAAAAACCAAATGGAAAACTTTTAAGCAACTCTTCCATGAAAGAGATTATAAACCAAAATTTCTAAAAACTGAAATGAAAACAGCTAGATACACTTATAGCAGTGGTCACAGAATAGTTGAGAGTCCTAAACATACTTATCAAAAAAAAAAAAAATTAAAGAATACGAATTCTCAGCTCAAAAGGCCAACAAAAGGAAAAATAATCAAAAGAAAGCATGAGGAAAGAAATAAGGCTAAGAACAAAAGGAAATGAAGTAGAGAACAGAAAAGCAATAAAATAATTAAGAAATCAAAATCTAGGTTGCCTCTGCCTTTTTTATTTAAATCGACCACTACATAACAATTTTGGAAAGAAGAGGGAGGAGAAGAAAGCACAAATACACAGTGAGCCTTGAACAGCAAGGGTTTAAGCTGTGCAGGTCCAGTTACACGTAGATTTCTTTCACTAGAAGTTATATCTAGTGTGCCTGACTCCCCTTCCACTTCCTCCACCCCTGAGACAGCAAGACCAACCCCGCCTCGTCCTCCTCTTCCTCAGCCTACTCAATGTAAAGATGACAAGTATGAAGACCTTGATGATGATCCACTTCCACTTAGTGAATAGTAAATATATGTTTTCTTAATAACTGTTTCTTTCCTCCAGCTTACTTTATTGTAAGACTACAGCATGTTATACATATGCAAAATATGTATTAACCAACTGTTTATATTATTGGTAAGGCTTCTGGCCAATGATAGGCTATTACTAGTTAAGTTTTGGGGAAGTCAAATGATATAAGCAGATTTTTGACTGTGTAGGGGGCCAGCACCACTAATCCCTGTGTTGTTCAAAGGTCAGCTGTATAAGATAGAAAATGACAAATGGGAAATAACTACTGAAAAAAATTTTTAGCAGCTTCTTTATAGATCTCATCTTTATGCAAATAAATTTTAAAACATAGATAAAATGGAAGATTTTTTTGGAAAAGACATTTATCAAAATTAGCTCCATTAGAGAGAGAAAGATTAATCATTCAACTTTTCTAGAAAAAAATAAATAAAGCACCCCACAAAAACATCTCTAAGCCCATGGAATTCTAACAAGCCCCCGGAATCAGACCATTCCAATGTTCTTTTTTACTCCGGAACATGGAAAATGAAGGAAAAGTTTCTAATAATCTTTCTGAAGCAAATTATAACACTGATAATTTAACTTGCTAAAGACAGTTTTAAAAACAGAAAATTACAGACCCAAATCACTATGCAAATCAATGTAAAAATACTAAATAAATATGAGTAAAAAAATGTAACATTGCATTTTTAAAAATATACCGTAAGCAACTGGCATTTAATCCAGAATACAAGTTTGGCTCAATATTAATTATTAGTATAGTACATCACATTAATAAATCTAAGGGAAAAATTGCATAGTTCTCTAGGTAAGTGTTTAAGTGGTCTTTGAGAAAATTTAACACCCTTCCTGATGAAAACCTAAGAATAGAAGAAGTGATGTATATTTTCTTGACATGATAAAACATACATTCACACAAACATATCCTTAGTCCTAACACTCGTATCTCACTTAATGGGAAATACCTGAGACATTCACCTTGATCAGGAATAAGGCCAGTATGCCCACTACCTCCATGGCTATTCAACATTTTATTGCAGTCTGTGCAATTGTGCAAGATAAATCAAATAAAGGCATGAGAACTGGAAAAGTAAAAATTTTATTTGCAGATGACATGGTAGTATGCCTGAAAAATGATGCAAATCAATGATAAAATTAACTCAATATTTAGAATGAGTAAAAATTAACATACAGAAGTCAATCGCCTTCATAGATAACCTGTTGGAGGATATACTGGTATAGAAAACCTCATTTATACTAACCACAAAGATAAGTTATGTAAGGAAAATTACAAGTAGAAACATATAAAACTTATGTGAGGAAAACTTTAAAACTATAAGTCACAAAAATAGACTTGAAGAAATAGAAGACATTTACTGTTCTATAACAGAATGACTCAATATTATAAAGATGTCAGTTCTCTCTAAATTACTTTATAAAATTAACACAATTTCAATAAAAATACCAACAAGATTCTTTGGGACCTAGACTAGTTAAAACTGAAATTCCTAAGAAAAAACTTGCAAGAAGAGAAAGGAAAGCACTAAGAAAGAAAAGCTGGGGACAGAAAATACTTCCACCATACAGGAAACATACTACAAAGCTTCTGAAATGAAAACAGTGTGGTTCTGGTGCATGAATAGATAATCAGGGCAAAAACAGCTTTGGAAGTCCAGAGCGGGATCCAAGTACCTACAGACATTCACTACACGATAGAGGTGGCATTTCAAATCACAGGACGGGGCTTTTTAAATAAACAGAACTGGGATACCTGGCTAGCCATTTGACCAAATATAACATTAAATTTAAACCTCAAACCATACACAAGTATAAACCCCAAATAGATTAGAGAATCTAAATGTAAAACATGAGACCATGCAAAGACAACAAAAACACAGGTGAATTCCTTTGTAACGTGGATGAAAAGAATGGTTACCTAACAATGACTCAAACTCCAGGTGCCCTACAAGATTAGTAAATTTGACTACATAAAAATTTTAAAATAGTATAGCTTATTAGTTTTCTACTGCTGCTATAACAAATTATCACAAACTTACTGACTTAGCACAGCACAAAGTTACCACCCTGCAGTTCTGTAGAAGTCCCACAGATCTCACTTGTCTAAAATTGAGGGCAGAATGGCTGCATTGTTTTCTAGAGGTTCTAGGGGAGAATTTATTGTTTTTGCCTTTTCCATCTAGATGCTGCCTATATATCTTTGCCCATGGCCCGTACCTCCATCTTCAAAAGCCAGTAACTTTGCATCTCTCTGATTCTTTTTCTGTAGTCATATCTCCCTCTGACCACACCCAGGAATGGTTCTTGGATTTGAAGGACCCTTGTGATTACAGTGGGTGCACCTGAATAATCCAGGATAATCTCTTCATCCCAGAGTTCTTGTCTTAATCACATCTGCAGAGTCCCTTTTGCCATGTAAGGTAACAAACATCTTTAAAGGTTCTGGGGATTGGGGCATGTACGTCTTTGTGGGCCATTATTTTGGTAGCCACACACAGGGAAAAAAAGCAAACCAAAAAATAATAAATGGAAAGACTACTGACAAGATGGGAGAAAATGTTTGTAATATATCACAAATAAAGGGCTAAAATCTCTAAAATACAAAGAACTCTTAAAATGAGAAGGAAAGGCCAAAAATGTAATAGAAAAAAATTGGCTAAAGTCATGGACAGAATTCACAAAATGACATAAAAGAGGCCTTTAAAGATGATCAAGCTTACTCATAACTAGAAAAATGCAAATTAAAACTATGCTGAAATATCATTTCTCCTTCATCAGATTGGAGAACCTCTAGACAGTTGATAACTTATTCTATTGGTGAGAATACTGGTGGAAGTATAAATGAGTAAAACCATTTTGGAGGGAAATTTGACACCATCCAACAAAACTCCCTTTGCATTTACCATTTGAGTGCACATTCTCACTTTTTGGAATTCCCCCTGAAAATATACCTCCAACAACACAGAAACACAAAGCATGCAGTTTTTCATTACTGCATTGTCTGTAACTGTACATCGTTGTTTAAAATGTCTGTAACTTGTCCTTGCTCTCCATATATTCCTTTTCATCCTTATTTTATGGTTTGTCCTATCTGTCAGGCTTGAATTGTAAACTACTATTCAGCTTTGCTGTCCTTCCTTGGGGAGCTTCTACGCTATTCTCTGCATAGTAGCACTGAGTAAGTGTCTGCCGATTTGAAAATTATTAGGGCTAAACAATCATTTTGTTATAAGAAATTTCATTTTGGAAAAAAGTTCTCTTACATAACTAATACCACATGGCTTATTAATTTTGGATTTATCCCAGATTGTTGTCTAATATACTTTTTTGCATGGTTCTTACTAAGTTTTTATCACAGCCAGTCTTAAATAAGGAAATTCGATTTCTTCAATAAGTGAACCTCTGCGGCAATGGTCCAGGGCCCACTGAATTCAGCACGGCAACTTAGAGTAAGATTCCACTGGACTTCCCATACTTTTCAGCCACAACTGAGCAGACCATTGTTCTATGACAGCATTATTGTCATTAATGAAATTTGTAAATGGAATACACTTAAGTAGTGCCTGGTTATTCTCCTGGGGCTTGGTAATAAAACAAATAAATACATGCCCATGCTCTGAAGAATAATGTTCTTTCATTAATATAGTTATTCCTCCAGTCATCATTTACGAAGCAATCAATACAATCAGGTACTGTGCTGGGTTCTTAAAATATTAACAAGAAGTATGTGGTCCTTACACTAAAAAAGGTTAATAACTTCAATTTTTAACAATATATCTTCTGTATATTTTATTGTTTATGTTCAGATCGTCTCTTTAGACTATCTCCTGAAATTAGTGTGTATATACATATATACTACTTATGTATTAATGTTTATGTATGTATGTATGGATACACACATATATTAGTAAGCATGTATACATGCATATACTTTGTGTATGTATCTCTATAAGCTTATATGTTACTTTTATTAGAATATCTGTCTTTATATTTGAGGACCTGCATGCAAAGTAATAACCTAAGTACAATGAAGAAAAAAAATTTCCCCTCATATACGCACATGCTTATTTTTCAAGTATGCCAAGCCCATCAAAATTAGGGCTCAGATTAGCATCCACACATATCTGAAATAGTTGCATAAGGGGAGGGATGGACTATATTTAAACTAAAGTTGCATTTAGGAAATTCATTACCCACTCTTCTACTCTAGCATAGGGATGCCTTCTATGGTTTTCCAACAGCCTATAGGATGCAGCCTTATGAAAATAATAAATATGAACATATTTTTTGGAAGAACTCTAACAAAACGTTACTAACATATCTTGCTAGGTGCTGGAAGAATTATATAAGAATCTTATTAATCCGCATAATTTTTACTCAGTACGTTATGGCTTTGAATTTTTTAAAGTTTCTAATACTGAATCAATAATATAGGATCACGGAAAGGAATCTAGAAATGACCTCATGCCACTATTCCCATTTGCTTTGTAGATGGGGAAATTGAGGTTACATGATATTAGTATCTAGGACCACACAGGGATTCACAGAGAGGACAGAACTGGCCATGAGGTCTCCTCATCCACTGGTCAGCACTCTAACCAGCAGACTGGTGGAGCTTTGGTGTCCCAGGGCTCAGGAAAGCAGCTCTAGGAGATGCCTTAGAAGAATGTAGAGACAGGAAATTAAATTTGTTATGACTCAGATCCTTCTTCTTTATTTATTCAGGAGTTGATACATCAGGGCTTGCAAAGCACCACAAGAAAGTTTTTTTAAGAACTCACTCTAGATCAAGAATTAGCACCTGCAGGCCAAATTGTGCCAGTTTTTGTAAATAAAGCTTTATTGGAAAAGTTACACCTGTTCACTTATGTGTCGTCTGTGGCCGCTTTTGAGCTACAATTACAAAGTTGAGTAGTTGTGACAATGACCACATGGGTACTGCTCATAAAGCCAAAAATATTTACTGTGTGATCCTTAACAGAAAAAATTAACTGACCCTGCTGTAGAAAATATTGCCCTTTTACAAGCTATTATAAACATGAATACATACTTTAAAAAACTATTAATGATTGTAATTTTGATACACATGCTGAAACAACTATAGTAATTAAATGCAAGTCATAAATTCTAATGAGTCCTCAAGTTTCTGATACAAGTTGTTCTACAGCACATACACTCCTGCTGAATGACATAGACATTTCATTTTTAATAGTAAGGAGTGATTTTAGCTAATTAACTTTTAAAATTAACTTTTTATAGCCAGCAATAACTACAGCAAGATTATCTCTAGATAATTAAAATACAGTGCTCCTAATGAATGGATACCCACTATAACTTTCATTACAAAGACAATTATAGTTACTTACATAGTTTCAAATTGTGCTATGTGCAGTCAAGATTGTATTTTTCCAAAAATGTAAACATGGGCGGTTTTCAATCTATTTTTATGAATTAGGAATACAATAGATATCAAATTTCTAGAATATCTTATAAAATCTTGAAATTACAAAGCTACACTTTGGGCAATTAAAATAAATTTTTTTAAATGTTAAGAAGAATGGGCTTCAGAATTTCTTAACAAAGTAATAGAATTCTGAGAAAGATTCTGGAGAGATATTGAGAATCAACATAAAGAAAAGAACTGAAGCTGAAGTTGATACTTACAAAATTGAAAAATGTTAGCACCACAATAAATTATTAACTTTCAGGAAATATATTCTAGGTACACAGAGAATGTGTCCTGCTTTTATATTATTGTGACCTGTATATAGAGGCAGGATAGGCTAGGATAGGTTATACTATAGTAACAAACAACCCCCGTATCTCAGCAGCTTGAAACCAAAGCTTATTCCTTTATCACACTACATGTTGCAGGGGATTGTTGCAGGGGATTCTGCTTATGGTAATCATTCTGTGACCCCAGCTTTAGAGAAACCACCATCTTGGTAATTGCTGGTTGCATGCCAGAAGGAAAGGGTGTGTTGGAGGGTTTCACACCCACAATTAGATGCTTCAATTTTTTTTTGTTATTCCAAAGGAACACCTTTATTTTGTTTGGATAAACAGTTGTTCTGTGGTGGTCAAATATACTCAAAATAATTGTGCCACTAAAAGTTAATATTGGTCTCATTTTTAAATTTTTATTTTTTTATTTCAGAGTATTATGGGGCTGCAAATGTTTTGGTTACATATATTGCCTTTGCACTGCCCAACAAGCGTGCCCATCCCTTAGTGCACACCACATCTGTTAAGTGTGGATTTATCCAACCCCTTTTCCTCTTTCTCACCTGCCTGACACATGATGAATGTTACTCCCCATATGTGCACATTAGTGTTGATCAATTAGTACCAATTTAATGCTGAATACATATGGTGGTTTTTTTTTTTTCCATTCTTGTAATACTTCATTTAGTAGAATGGGCCGCAGCTCTATCTAGGATAATATAATAGGTAGTTCATTATTTTTAATGGCTGAATAGTACTCCATGGTGTATATATATATATATATATATATATGGCATTGTGTTAATCCACTCATGTATTGATGGGCACTTGGGTTGTTTCCACATCTTTGCAATTGTGAATTGTGCTGCTATAAACATTCAAGTACAGATGTCTTTTTTACAGAATGTCTTTTTTTCCCTTTGGGTAGATGCTCAGTAACAGGATAGCTGGATCAAATGATAATTCTACTTTTAGTTTTTTGAGGTATCTCCATACTACTTTCCTTAGAGGTTGTACTGGTTCGCAGTCCCACCAGCAGTGTATGAGTGTTCCTATCTCTCCACATGCACGCCAACATTTGTTGTTTCGGGAATTTTTGATAAAAGCCATTCTCACTAGAGTTAAGTCATAATATTAGGTTGCTGCAAAAATAATTGAGGTTTCAGACCGTGAATTTTAAATCATTATAACTAGGCTCAAACACATCTTTATTAATCAAAATAGGAACCATTACAATCCACACATTTTTGAAAATGAGAAATAAGTTTGTTTATACCTGTAGTGTAAAAATGTGCGTTTCAGGATTCAAGGAACTTTTGGAAAGCATTTTCTGCATCCTGATGGTTGTGGAAGCATTTTCCCTTCAAAAAGTTGTCAAGATGCTTAAAGAAGTGGTAATCGGTTGGTGAGAAGCCAGGTGAATATGGCAGATAAGGCAAAACTTCACAGCCTGATTTGTTCAACTTTTGAAGCCTTGGTTGTACAATGTGTGGTTGGGCGCTGCTGTGGAGAAGAATTGGGCCCTTTCTGCTGACCAACGAAGGCTGCAGGCATTGCAATTTTCAGTGCATCTCATCAATTTGCTGAGCATATTTCTCAGATTTAATGATTTCACCAGGATTCAGAAAGCTGGAGTGGATCAGACCCGCTGCAGACCACCATATAGTGACCATGACTTTTTTTGGTTCAAGTTTGGCTTTGGGAAGTGCTTTGGAACTTCTTCTCAGTCCACCCACTGAACTGGTCATCACAGGTGGTTATATAAAATCCACTTTTCGTCGCATGACATAATCCAATTGAGAAATGGTTCATTATTGTTTGTGTACAAGACTATTGCTAGGTCATGGAAACAACCCAAGTGCCCGTCAATGCATGAGTGGATTGTTAAAGTCTGGAATTTGTTCACAATGGAATATTACTCAATTTTAAGAAATGACAGTGAGTTAGCACCTCTTGTATTATCCTGGATTAAGCTTGAGCCCATTATTCGAAGTGAGGTGACACAAAACCCGAAGAATGGGTTCCACTCACCATCAAATTGGTATTGACTGATTAACACTATGGTGCTCAAAGGGTGGGAGTGAACACTGGGGACTTGGGGGGTGGGGGGTAGACCCAAGGCTGAGCGACATGGGGGGGTCACTGTGGAGGGGTGGGATATGCTTGAAAAGTAGTTGGGGAGCCGAATTAGGGGTCTCAATAGGGGAAAGGAATTCCTCAAAAATTGTTTCATGTGATTAACTGTATACCTTGGTAAATTCACTGAAAACCATTTAATTATACACTCAAAATGGAGTGTTGGTTGTACGTAGATACAGTTGGAGCACTATGTATGTACTCTAAGGACTACTTTGACAGAGGAGATTTTTAAATGTAACAAGATAAGTCAACTTGAGTGGTAATATATTTTGGGAAATCAGCTCACTAT
>CAUYRT010036636.1:0-23271 GCA_963574885.1 Lepilemur ruficaudatus
ATTTGTTCTTTTTGCTTAAGGTTGCTTTAGATATTCAGGGTCTTTTCTGGTTCTATACAAAGCACAGAATTATTTTTTCTAGATCTGCAAAAAATTACACTGGTGTTTCAATGGGGATTACACTGAATGTGTAAATCACTTTGGGTAGTATAGACATTTTAACAATATTGATTCTACTGATCCACGAGCATGATATGTTTTTCCATTTGTTTACATCCTCTTCGACTTCCTTCCTCAGTGTTTTGCAGTTCTCCCTGTTTAAGTCTTTCACCTCCTTGGTTAAATATATTCCCAGGTATTTTATTTTATTTGTTGCTATTGTGAAAGGTATTGATTGAGTCTTTGATTTGATTATAAGCTTGACTGTTGTTGGTGTATAGGAATGCTACTGATTTGTGTACATTGATTTTGTAACCTCAGACTTTGCTGAATTTATTTTATCCATTCCAGGAGTCTCTTGGCAAAATTTTGGGGGTGTCCTAGATATGAGATCATATAATCAGCAAAGAGCAATAGTTTGACCTCTTCTTTCCCCATTTAGATTTCCTTCCCTTGCCTGATTGTTCTGGCTAGGACTCCCAGCACTATGTTGAACAGAAGTGGTGACACTGGGCAACCTTGTCCGGTTCCAGGTCTAAGCGGGAATACTTTCAAATTTTCACTGTTTAGTACAATGTTGACTGTAGGTTTGACATATATGGCTTTTAAAATATTGAGGTATGCTCCATCTATGCCTATTTTGTTAAGCATCCTTATCATTAAAGGGTGCTGAATTTTGTCAAATGCTTTTTTCTGCGCCTACTGGAGAGGATCATATGGTCTTTGTTTTTGCCTCTATTTATATGGTGAATCACATTTATATACTTGCATATATCGGACCATGCTTGCATCTCTAGGATGAAGCCCATTTGACTGTGGTGGTTTTTTCATATTTTTTTTGTTTGTTTTATTTTCTTATGTGCAGTTGAATTTGGTTTGCTAGGATTTTATTGAGAATTTTTACATCTATATTCATAAGGGATATTGGTCTGTAGTTTAGTTTTTTTGTTGTGTTCTTTCCTGGCTTTGGCATCAGGATGATATTGGCTTTATAGAACAACTTGTGGAGGATTCCTTTCTTCTCTATATTATGAAATAATTTCTGCAGTATAGGTACCAGTTCTTCTTTGTAAGTCTGGTAAAATTCATCTGTAAAACCATCTGGTCCAGGACTTTTTTTTGTTGGGAGATTTTTTTATCTTTGCTTCAATTTTGTTACTTGATATGGTCTGTTCAGGAATTCTAGCTTTTCCTGATTGAGCTTAGGGATGTTGTGCATTTCCAAGAATTTGTCCATTTCCTTCATGTTTATGTGCATAGAGATTTTTATAAAATTCAGAAATGACATTTTGTATTTCTGTGGTATCAGTTGTAATATCTCTTTTTTCATTTCTGATTAGGGTCCTTTCTTTTCTGTTTCTAGTTAGAGAGAGGCCTGTTGATTTTGTTTGTCTTTTCAAAGAACCAACTTTTTGTTTCATTAATCTTCTGTATAATCCTTTTGTTACCAATTTCATTTAGTTCTGCTCTGACCTTAGTTATTTCTTTTCTTCTGCTGGGTTTGGGATTGGTTTGCTCTTCCTTTTCCAATTCCTTAAAACAATTCATTAGATTGTTGATTTGTGATCTTTCTGTCTTTTGGATGTAGGCATTTATGGCTATGAATTTTCCTCTTGTAACTGCTTTTGCTAAATCCCACAGATTTTGATAACTTGTGTCCCCTTTGTCATTTAGTTTGAAGAATCTTTTGATTTCCATCTTAATTTCCTCCTTGACCCAATAATCATTTAATTTCCAGGACTTTGTGTAGAGTTGAGTGTTTCTGCTGGAATTGATTTCTTATTTTATTCCACTTTGGTTTGAGAAGATACATGGTATAATTACTATCTTTTTTTTTAATTTTTGAGACATGTTTTGTGGCCTAGGATGTGATCAGTCTTAGAGAATGCTCCATGAGCTGATAAGAGAAACATATATTCAGTGGTTTTTGGGTAGAATACTCTGTAAATGTCTGTTAGGCCCATTTGCTCTAGAGTTCCATTTAAGTCCATCGTTCCTTTGCTTATTTTCTGCTTGAAGGATCTGTCACATTCTGTCAGTGGGGTATTGAAGTCCCAGATATTATGATATTGGCATTTATCATTTTTGTTTAGATCAAGTAGGGTTTGCTTTATCAATCTAGGTGCTCCTGTGTTAGGTGCCTAAATATTTAGTATTGTTATGTCTTCTTGTTGAATTGTTCCCTTCACCATTATATAATGACCCTCTTTGTCTTTCTTTACTTTTGCTGATTTGAAGTCTGTTATTGGATATGATAATGGCTGCACCAACTTTCTTTCAGTTTCCATTTGCATGGAGTATTGTTTTCCATCCCTTCACCTTGAGTCTGAATGAGCCCTTGTAGGTTAGATGTGTTTCCTGGAGATAGCAGATATTTGGCTTGTATTTTTTTATACATTCAGCCAGCCTATGTGTCTTAAGTGGAGAGTTCAAACCATTACCATTTATTGAAAGAATTGGTAAGTGGAGTAAATATCTGTTCATCCTGTTGGACAGAACTTTATTGCTTTGTTTTACCACTTGAGGCATTATGATATGGGCTCTGAGATTTAGCTTTTGGGTGATTTTACACTGGTGGGTGACTATTGTTCTGACCCATGTATAATGCAGTTGAATACTTCCTGCAAGGCAGGTCTGGTCTTGACAAATTCCCTCGGTGTTTGCTTGTCTGAGAAAGTTTTTATTTCTCCCTCATATAACAAACTTAGTTTTACAGAATAAAAATTTCTAGGCTGGCCATTATTCTGTTTGAGAAGACTGAGAATGGGGCCCCAATTCCTTCTGGCTTGTAAGGTCTCAATTGAGAAGTCTACAGTTAGTCTGATGGGTTTTCCTTTGTAAGTTACCTGTTGCTTTTGCCTTATAGCTTATAGGAGTGCCTCTTTTGTGTTTATTTTGGCAAGTATGATGACTATCTGTTGTAGTGATTGCCTCTTTGCAATGAATCTCCCAAGGGTCCTTTGATCTCCTTGCACCCGGATATCTAGATTTCTAGCAAGTCCAGGGAAATTTTCCGCAATTATTTTCACAAATGGGTTTTCCAACCCTTGTGTATTTTCTTCTTTGCCCTCAGGGATGCTTATGATTCTTATGATTAAGCTTCTTTACATAATCCTATATTTCTTGTAGGTTTTGTTCGTTCTTCTCATTTTTCAGTTCTTTCTCTTTGACTGACTTGTTTAACTTGTAGGTGTTGTCTTCAAGATCTGAGAGTCTTTCTGCTGCCTGATCTAGCTAATTCTTAAGGCTTTCTACTAAGTTTTGTATTTCCTTGAATGAATTTTTCATTTCCAGAAGCTCTGTTTGATTTTTTAAAAATAACTTTATTTCCTTAGTAAATTTTTCCTTCATTTCCTGCATTGTTTTCGTGGTTTCTTTGTGTTGGGTTTCTATTTTTTCTTGTATTTCATTAAGCTTCCTTACAATCTATATTCAAAATACTTCATCTGTCATTTCCATTTTTTCATTTTGGTTGGTATCCATTAATAAGGGTTTGTTATTTGCTTTGGGGGGTGTCCTTTTGCTCTGATTTTTCATGTTTCTGGAGATCTTTCACTGATTTCTTCTTACCTGGCCTCTTGGCCGAGACACGGGGATGCTAGGCATGGCTTACGTGCCTGTTTCTCGGTCCCCAAAAATCAATCCCAAAGCATGCCAAAGAAAGGAGTGCTATCCTGAGTTGCCTGTGGGGTGTTCTAGCAGGTTTGATGTACCTCTTGGATTACCCTTGACCTGCTGTCTTCACATCTTCCCAACAGTGTGTAGTGAGTTAGGTACCCCAGCTTAATCTTGGTGATGGTGGGTAGTACTTGTGAGTATGTATCAGCCACTCCCTGTTTGCTTGAGTTGGGAGGCTCTATGCTTAGCTATGGGGTTGTTTCCCCTGTCATTGATTGATGTTTGCATGGAAGAGCCAGCTGCTGAGATGGCCTTCTGTGCCTGTGGTAAGCTCTGGTCCCCCAGGTGGGGCATATGAATGCCCCAAGCTTTAGGAGGAACCCTGTAGCTCCCAGGGGTTTGCGTGATCTCTACTTCCCCTGAGTTGGGAGGAGGAGCAAGACAAATCATAGCTGGATTACAGGAACCTAAAAGGCTTTGCAAAGCCTCAGTGGGGCTGAAAAGTACTTTTGTTGTTAAAAACTAAGACACAAATGCACACATTGACCTAGAGGCCTAGGTCAGGGCCCAGATCATCAATATCATTGTCTTTCACTTCCACATCTTGTCCCATTGGAAGGTCTTCAGGGGCAAGAATATGCATAGCTCTGTCATCTCCTATGATAACAATACCTCCTTCTGGAATATCTCCTGAAGGACCTGCCTGAGGCTATTTACAGTTCAATTTTTCTTTTAAGTAGAAGGAGTACACTATGATTATGGAGTCTGACAAGTCCTGAGATCAGCAAGTCTACAAGCTGTAGCTACATAAAAGTCAATGGTATATTCCCAATTGAAAGGCCAGCAGGCTGAAGAGCCAGGAAGATCTGGTATTTCAGTTTAAAGGAGGTTGGTTGGGTGTCTCTTCACTTCATCGATTGTTTCCTTTATGGTGCAGAAGGTTTTTAGCTTAATGTAATCCCACTTGTCTATTTTTGCTTTGGTTACCTATGCTTTTGAGGTCTTTTATACAAAAAAAATCTTTGCCAAGACCAATGTCCTGGAGCATTGCCCGATGTTTTCTTCTAGTAATTTCAGTTTCAAGTCTTAGATTTAAGCCTTTAATCCATTTTGATTTGATTTTTGTGTATGGTGAAAAATACGGGTCTAGTTTAATTCATCTGCACAGTTATCCAGTTTTCCCAGCACCATTTATTGAAGAGATTGTCCTTTCCCCCATTGTATGTTCTTAGTGCCTTTGTCAAAGATGAGTTGGCTGTAAACATATGGATTTATATCTGGGTTCTCTACTCTGTTCCATTGGTTTATGTGTCTGTTTTTATGCCAGTATCATGCTGATTTGGTCACAACAGCTTTGTATTATAGTAAATGTTGAAGTCAGGTAGTGTGATGCCTCTAGCTTTGTTCTTCTTGCTCAGGATTGCTTTGGCTACTTTGGGGTCTTTTGTGGTTTCATATAAATTTTAGGTTTTTTTAAATCTCTGTGAAGAATATCATTGGTATTATGACAGGGGTTGCAATGAATCTATAAATTGCTTTTGGTAGTATTGTCTTTTTAACAATATTAATTCTTTCAATCTCTAAGCATGGATTACCTTTCCATTTTTTGTGTCCTCTTCAATTTTTCATCAGTGTTTTTAAAAATCATTTTCCATATATATTCCATAATATATATATTCCTAGGTGTTTTATATTCTTTGTAGCTATTGTAAATGAGATTGCTTTCTTAATTTCTTTTCAGATTGTTTGCTGTTGGCATATATAAATGCTACTGATTTTGTACATTGATTTTGTATACTGCAGCTTTACTGAATTCATTTATCAATTCTAGTAAGTTTTGGTGGTGTCTTTAGGTTTTTCTAAGTATAAGATCATATCATCTGTGAACAAGGATAATTTGACTTCTTTCTTTCCAATTTGGATAGCATTTGTTTCTTTCTCTTGCCTAATTGCTCTGTCCAGGTCTTCCAGTACTATACTGAATAAAAGTGGTGAAAGAGGGCATCTTTTTCTTGCTCCAGATCTTAGAGGAAAGGCTTTAAATTTTTCCCCATTCAGTACAATGTTAGTTGTGGGTTTGTCATATATGGCCTTTATTATTTTGAGGTATGCTCTTTATATACCCAGTTTGATAAGGGTTTTTATCATAAATGGATATAAATTTATAAAATGCCTTTTCAGCATCTCTTGAAATAAACCCATAGTTTTTGTTATTGATTCTGTTAATGTGATGTATCATGTTTATTGATTTATGCATGTTTAACCATCCTTGCATCCTTGGGATGAATCCCATACAATCATGATGAATGATCTTTTTAATGTGCTGTTGAACTTGATTTGCCAGTATTTTGTTGAGAATTTTTGCATCTATGTTCATCAGTGATATTGGCCTATAGTTTTCTTGTTTTGTTGTATCCTTATTTGGTTTGGGTATGACGGAAATGCTCACCTTGTTAAATGAGTTTGGAAGTATTCCCTCCTCTTCAATTATTTTGAAGAGTTTGAGTAGAATTGGCATTAGTTCTTCTCTAAATGTTTGGTATAATTCAGCAGTAAAGTCATCAGGTCCTGGGCTTTCCTTTGATGTGGGACTTTATTACAGTTTTGATCTCTTTAGTTGTTATTGGATTATGGAGGCTTTCTATTTCTTCATGGTCTAATCTTGGCAGGTTGTATTTGTCCAGGAATTAGCCATTTCTTCTAGGTTTTGCAGTTTGTTGACATACAGTTGTTCATAATAGTCTCTAATGATTCTTTGTATTTCTGAGGTCTCAGTTGTTATGTCTCCTTTTTCATTTCTCATTTTATCTATTTGGGTCTTCTCTATTTTTTTCTTAGACTTTCCAAAGCTCTGTCAATTTCATTTATAGTTTCAAAAAACCAACTTTTAATTCTTATTTTTTAGAGACAGCGTCGTTCTCTGTTGCCCAGACTGGAGTACAGTGGTGCAATCATAGCTCACTGCAGCCTTGAACTCCTGGGCTCAAGTGATCATCCTGCCTTAGCCTCCTGAGTAGGTGGGACAATAGGTGTACACCCCACACCCAGCTATTCTTTAAATTTTCTATAGAGACAAGTTCTTGCTATGTTACCCAGGCTGGTCTCAAACTCCTGGGCTCAAGAAATCCTCCCACCTTGGCCTTCCAAAGTGCTGTGATTACAGGTATGAGGCTGTAATGGGCCACCATGCCCAGCCTTTTTACAAAAGATTAATGTTTTGTTTCATTGATCTTCTGTATTATTTTTTAGTTTCCATTTCATTTATTTCTCATCTCACCTTTATTATTTCATTCCTTTTATTAATTTTGAGTTTAGTTTGTTCTTACTTTTCTAGTTCCTTGAGGTGCATCATTAGGTTTTTTTATTAAAAGTCATTCTATTTTTTCAATATAAGCATTTATTGCTATAATTTCCCTCTTAGTACAGCTTTTACTGTATCCTAAGATTTGGGTATGTTGTACTTCCAATTTCATTAATTTCAAGAAATTTTTAAATTTCCTTAATTTTTTCATTGACCCATTTCAGGAGCATGCTGTTTAATTTCTATGTGTTTGTGAAGATTCCAAGGTTCCTCTTGTCATTGATTTGTAGTTTCATCCCATTGTGGATGAAAAGATACTTGATATTTCTACTTTGAATTTGCTGAGACTTGTTTTGTGGCCTAAGATATGATCTATTCTGAAGAATATTCCATGTGATGATGAAAAGAGTGTGTATTCTGCAGCATTTGGGTGAAATATTCTGTAAATATCTGTTAAGTCTATTAGGTCTAGTATATAGTTTAACACTGGCATTTCTTTGTTGATTTTCTATTTGTCCGATCTGTCCATTACTGAGAGGGTGTTAAAGTCCCCTACTATTCTTGTATTGCAGTATATCCCTTTAGATCTATTAACGTTTGCTTTATATACTTGGGAGCTCTGGTGTTGGGTGCATAGATATTTATAATTATTATATCCTCTTGCTGAATTGATTCCTTTATCATTATATAATGACTTCCTTTGTCTCTTTCTACTCTTTGATTTGTACTCTATTTTATCTGATAAAAATATAGCTACTCCTGCTTTTTTTTTGGTTTTCAATTGCATGGAATGTTTTTTTCCACTCCTACACTTTCAATCTGTATGTGTCTGTATAGGTCTAGTGGGTTTCTTACAGGCAGCATATAGTTGGGTCTTGTATCTTTATCTTGCTCAGTCACTCTATGCCTTTTAGTTGGAGAATTGAGTCCATTTACATTTAGTGTTATTAATAAGGACTTACTACTGCCATTTTGTCACTTGTTTTCTCATTGTTTTATAACTCTTCTCTTCCTTTCTTCCTATCTTCCTACATGGTTCAGTGATTTTTTTTATCCTCTAGTAGTATATTTTCATTAATTCCTTTTTTATTTTTAGTGAATCTACATTCTAGGTTTTTACATTGTGGTTATCATCAGGCTTACAAAAAACATCCTATAGATATAACAGATTATTTTCAAGCACTGACAACTTATCTTAGATCACAAAGAATAGAAACAAAGAATGAAAAAAGTCTACACTTTAATTCCATTTCTGACATTTTGACTTTGAATTATTTTAATTTACATATTTTTATATTACCTATCTCTTAACAAGTTGCCACAGTTATTATTGTTTTTGATAGATTTGTCTTTTGTGCTTCATACGAGAAATCCACTGGAGTTATGAGTGGATTTCATGCCACAATGACATTATTACATTATTTGAATATTCTGTATTTGTCCATGAACTTAATCCATACTATCCCTGGGTAGTTTTAAATCTTTGCTAATCTGACAATAAACTAGTGTTTATCTTACTGTAGTTTGAATTTTTTTATTACTAGGAAGGATGAATATTTTTCATGTTTATTAGCCATTTGATTTCTTCTTTAGAAACTGTACAATTTTTTACTACATTATATAGGGGAGATTTATTTTTAAGAATGAAAAGTAGAGAATAATAAACCTAAACTATGGAAATCCTCAATCCTAGGTATTATTGTCAAAGTTATATGGCCCACAAGGAACATTCTATTTTACTTCACATTCACCTGGTGAACACCTCATTTGCTTAGAATCTAATTCTACAAGGCTTGTGTCATTTGGAGGGAGTAAGCTGGTGAGTATGTGCTTCCCAAGACCTTGTTGATGAACATAGCATCAGTACTATTCAAGCATGACATTGGTATGCAGAACCATTACACTCAGATTAGCTAGAAACTTATTAAAGTCCTGTCCCCAGATCTCAGTGCAGCAACCAAAGAGGGAGCTGGGGAGCTTGGAAGGGGTTCAAAGGAAAGCTGTGAAGTTGATTAAAGGGTTTGAAAAATAAGAGCTGTGCGGGAAGGTTATAAGAATTGTGATTATTCAGGCTTGAAAACAAGTGAAGGCTGAATTAATAATGGAATTCTAATCAATAAAATTTCTACATTGAGATGGTGATTGGCTATTTTCTAAATGTGTTGAGAATATATGAAGGGAATTGGTACATCAGCAGAAGAAAGTTATATGCAAAGAAAATTTTCCTGAGACCATTAATCAAATTTTCTCAGCACCAAAGGCATTTATGTAATAGTAAATTTGATGTTCAGAAACATACAAATATACTTTCAGGTCAGTAGGGTATCACTTAATGCATTACTATTACAAGAAAGACTACTGAGTAGAATGAGGAATAGAATGGGATTAAGAGAAAAAAGACAGATAAAGAATGAGTAGTGCCCCACTCATGAAAAGGAGGGAGAGAAAGGAGGAAGAAAGGAATGGGAGGACACAAAAGACTGAGAAAGTAAAAGAAAAAAGTGGAGCTGTTTTTAAAACGTGCAATTTCTTCCTTTTTTACTGTTTGTACAGCGGATCCATTTAGACATTCGAGTTGGAGAACATGACCTTGATACAGCTATTGCTCAAGCAAAGGACAAAGTTAATGAAGTTACCTTCAAGCTTGAACATCTAATTGAACAAATTGAGCAAATAGTCAAAGAACAAAACTATCAAAGGGTCAGTCTGCCTATTCAGCTATTTTCATCTCTTCCTGCCAGGAGTACATTTTTCAATGCAAAGCCCCTGGACCAAGGAAAGAATAAACTGCCTGTTACTCAATCTTTCTGAGCTAGAACTGTGTGGACACCCAGGGAGCAGGGAGAGAGTAATTTTTCTTCACTCTGCTAGACCATGAGCTCCTTTAAGAAAGGGTAGTTCAGCTCATTTGCCTTTTTATCTCCCATGCCTAGCAAAGTGCCCAGCAACATAGAGTGTGAGCTTACAGAATGAATAAATGCTTCCAAATGCACCTCAAATATTTGTAGAGGCTCAAGTATGCTTGCTTTCTAAATTACAATTTTGTTCTTGTAGCATTACGTGTTTTCTAAGTCATTGTGCTCAGTGGATGCTGATCAGACAGGGGCTCTAATCTGCTCTACCACTACCTTGTGCCATCTCTAAGATTCAGTTTCCTTATATGGAAAATAAGATAAGGGCAGGTATGATAATTAGATAAGGCAACAAGTATTTGGCATAAAGGAAGGACTCAAATGATTAAATCTATCAAAGTGTAATGTTCACTTTGCCTGATGGTAGCAAATAAAATGTATAAAGTAATGGATCAAATTCCTGATATTTTACACCAAAATACAAAAATGTTTTTATAAGATTTATTTTTACTCTCTTATGCTTGGCTAAGAAAATCTTAAAATTTTCTGGCTCAGAAAATCAGATTTTGCACTTTGGCATAAGAGCTATACAGCCACACCCCTACCACGACAGCTTCTTGCTCTGTTGCCTGGGCTAGAGTGCAGTGGCATCATCATCACTCACTGTAACCTCAAACTCCTGGGCTCAAGAAATCCTCCTGCCTCAGCATCCGAAATAGCTGGGACCACAGATGCCCACCAACACATTCCATTAATTTTTCTACTTTTTGTCTAGATGAGGTCTCCCTATGTTGCTCAGGCTAGTCTCAAACTCCTGGCCTCAAGCAATTCTCCCACCTCAGCCTCCCAAAGTGCTAGGACTACAGGTGTGAGGCACTGCACCCAGTCTGGCATAAGATATTAATTGGGGACTATTAAATACTTTGAATGCATACAGCAACATTCTCCTCAAAAATCATGAGTTAAGTACTTTATGAAACTAAATTTGTTTATTTCTCTTCTGCATAGGACCGTGAAGAAAATTTTCGAATGACCAGTGAAGACACAAACAGCAATGTTTTATGGTGGGCTTTTGCACAAACATTAATCTTTATTTCAGTTGGAATTTTCCAAATGAAGTACCTTAAAGACTTCTTTATAGCTAAGAAGCTTGTTTAAAAAATTATCAATAAAGGCAAATAATTATCATGATATAAATCAAAATATCTGCATCAATGTGTATTACTTTTATGATCTCAAAGTTATCAGAGGTTGAATTAATGTTATAGCATTGTAACATTAATAAAATGTTACCTGAACAATGTATCTTCTGAATTTGATAGCATAAGCACATCATCTTATTCTTATTTTAAATTTGGTATAGATCAGCACTGTTCAAGAGAAATAAAATGTGAGCTACATATGTAATTTTGTTTTCTGGTCCCCACATTAAAAAGCTTTTTTAAGGGTAAAATTAACCCTAGTGACATATATGTAACCCAATATATCAAAAATATTATCATTCTAACACATGTAATCAATATAAAATTATTAAGATGTTTTACATTATTTTTTCCATACAAAGTCTTAGAAACCCCAGTTGTATTTTACACTCAGCACATCTCAATTTGAACCAGCCACATTTCAAGGGATCAATGGTCACATGAGGCTCACACCTACAATACTGCACAGAGCACGTATACCTTTCCCCTACTGCATTCCACTCAGAAACAGTCTCTCTGAATCTCTCCTTTTCTGTTTCTCTGAAAGACAGTAACTTTTCTCCACACAAGTAAATGGTTCAGAAGCTTTCTCTGAACCAAGTTATCTCACAGGGTCCCCACCAGACCTTGGGGACTGTATGATCCATAATCTGCACATGGATGGAAACTCTGCTCTTCCAAGCCATGGAGGAGATCCAGTACCATGTAAGAAGTGTAACTTTTATAAAAAAACTTCAACCTATTTTTTAACTTTTAATTTTGCAATAATTATAATCCCACTGGAAGTGGAAAAATAATACAGTCTCTTCCCCCAACTTTACCCATCTATTATTTTTAAAAGGGAAATAGGTCAAGTCCTTTCATGTGTGTATGTCAGAGGCTAATAGCGGCCTTGGCCCCGCCCTGATCCACTTCTGTCTCACGGTCCAGTCAGTGGGCTCCAGTCCTGTGGTCCCGACCCTGGAGTCCTGGTCTGCTCAGTGCTCCTAGTTGCCCTGACCGCCCATCCACCCTACCTCCATCGTCATGACTACGGCGGGCCCCGGCCCAGGTCCACCTCGCCGGTCTCGCTGGACACCCCTCCCCGGTGCCATCCACTTCCTTCACAGTGGGCATCAAGGGCTCAGCCCGCCATAGTTGGCCAGACCTGGCCAGACCCCGCCCCTGGCCCCAGGGCACCCTCAACCCCCGTCTGCCGACCCCCTCCCTGCTCTTCCAGCCCCGGCCCCTCCTGACTCCCTGGCCCCCTGCCCCGGGCCCCTCCCCGTCCCCGAGCGCCCCCTAACCCCCGCCGCCAGCCCCCCTCAGTCCCCTCCTGTGGCCCTCTCCTCGTCCCCCAGGGCCCGTTGCTCCCGGCCCCCTCTGCCCCACCCCAGCCCTGTCCCCGTTCCTCCAGCCCCCTCCTCGGCCTCCCCACTCCCCACACTCCGGACCCCTCTGGCGAGCCTCGCCTGTCCTCCTCCGTGTCCTCCACTCAGCAGCCTCGCAAAGTGGCTTCTCCAAAGCAGAACGCCTAGGGCTGCAAGGGCGGGATGAGGGCTGCCCGGTCCTCCCTGTTGTTTCCCCGTTCCCCCACTCCCACACTCCCGCCAAACTGACCTATGAGAGGAAAAACCACCGCTCAGTGGCCTCGCAGCCGGCAGAGCGAACCACGAGCTTGGCGGGAGCAGGACAGGTGTTAGTGCGCAGGCGCTCAGCCGCCTTCGGTTTGCGCAAGCGCTGAGCCTCCTGACCTCGCGTGGGCCTCGCGGGAGCTTGAGACGGCTGCAGCGCTCCCCAGCCCGGCATGGCCGCCTGGGTGTTCTGTAATCGCTGCTTCCAGCCGCCCCGTGGGACGTCGTGCTTCAGCCTGACCAACTGCGGGCACGTGTACTGCGATATCTGCCTCGGCAAAGGTGAGCGGCCTCAGCAGGCCTAGGCCCCGGCTGGGGGCGGAGAGAAGGCCTGTGGGAGAGGGGAGGCAGGAGGAGGAGGAGGGCCGGGGGGGAGGGGGGAGGGGGAATGCCAGGGGCAGGGTCTATGCGTCCTTTCCGCCATAGACCAGGGGAGCAGGGCACCTGGAGTGATGGTGGTGACTGAGCTGACCGACTCCAGCCTCTAGCCTTGGCTCTGGGAGTGTGGATTCCCTGCACCGGGAGCAGGCAGACACTACACTAGACCCTGTCAGGAGGATGCTGTGAAAGACAAGTGCCACGACAGTGAAGCTAGAACCAGAAGGAGTATGAGAGTCCCCGGGGGGCAGCGGGGCCCACAGCGGGGCTCCCAGGCAGGAGAGACAAGTGCAGAGACCCCAGGGTGGAAGGAAGTGTGGAGAGGCTGGAGGAGCTGGAAGAATTCCAGAAAAGCTGGAGTGCAGCCTGGAGAAGTAGGCCATAGCATGCCTACAAAGGACCCTGGCCCTGTTTAGTGGGCCATGCAAAGGCATCAAAGCCATTGTTTTTAAGCAGGGTAGTCACATGATCAGAGATGCATTTATTGATTTCTTTTTAATGAAAACTTTTTGTTGAAGTAAAGTTTATACAGGAAAAAAAGCATAAATGCAAAGCACAATGAATTTTTACAAAGTGAACTTACTTGTGAAATCATCTCTCAGATTAAGAACAGTACATCACCAGCCCCTCTGAAGCCCTGACAAGGATGACCACTAACATGACTTCCATCCATGTAGTTGGGCTTAGACTGATTTGAACGTTAAGTGGATGGAATCATACAACCATGCAGAATGCTCACTTTCCATGTCTCATTTCTGTTTTTCAGCATTACATTTGCAAAATTCATGTCTGTATTTGTATATGACCATAGTTCATCCACTTTCGTTGCTGTATGTTATTCCATTGTATGGCTATACCCTAACTTACTGATCATTTCTACTGTTGATGGATATTTGGGTTGTTTCCAGATTTGCCTGTGACAGTGCTAGTGTGACCATTCTTGCTCATGCCTTTGGGTGAGCATAGGTACGCATTTCTGTTGAGTAGGTAACTATGAGGAGAGTTGCTGAATTTCAGGTATGTATTTAAAAAGAAAAGTCTCTCTGCCAACTGGATAATAAGTAAATTGGAGGGAGATTGAAATTGTGCAAGAGACTGCAGTTGAGCATGTGAGAGGTGATGGGGACAGGTTGGGGACATGGGATGGGGAGAAGTGATGTATTTGGGAGAAGTAGATTCAGCAGACTTGAGTCAAGGAAGAAAGCTAGGGAACTGGACAGGGTTTTCACTGCTGGACAGAACACTGGAGAGGAGAACAGCAGATGGAGTGAGAGGCTCGAAGCTCACATTTGGATGTTGTCTGTGTGCTGTGAGAGCCATCCAGGGGGGCGACAAGAGGCAGCTGTGTGTATGTGGGTCTGAAAATCAAGAGAGCCATGCATACATTTGGAGAGCCATTAATATGGAATAATAATCCAAGACATTGGAGTGTGGAGAGCCCCAAAGGTGGAGAAAACTACAAGATACTATCACCTGGGAAGGAGCATTTTTTAAAGGAGATAAGTGAAGATAGGAGAAGGATGTTGGGTAAAAAAGAAAGCAGAAATGTTGATGAACTACATCTCAACAAAGTCAAAGAGTTGGTGTTTGAAAGTATCCACTGGACTAGTGAGGTCAGTGGTGACCCAATGTAATGTTGTTATGATGATAATGTTGGTAGGAATGATGGAGATGCATGTGTGTTCATGGTGTTGGGAGGTGAAATGACAAGGCTCAGAGTGTCATAGTTTTTGAGGAGCAATACCCAGGTTAAGGGGCTGTAGCAGGGGTAGATTCCCAGGTACTTCTAGCCCTTGGATCCTGAGGCCAACACAGGTTCCAATGGCCCAAGTTCATTCCTCCAAAGTCTATAGATGCTGCATGTTGGAACCACACCAAATCCAGGGATATACAAAAAATATGGGGAAAGGGATAGGGACTCTGGGCAGAGCCCTTGGTATAGCTCCATAGCTGTCCAGTGGTCCATTACTCAGAGATAAGCCCTCCTTAAGCACTGGTGTATATCCTTCCAGACCTTTTCCTACAGATGCAAATTTTTGAAACAAAAATGTTACAGTGTGTATACCATTTAGTGATCTGTTTTTATTACTTATTAGGACATGGACCTCTTTCCATGTTAAAATAAATCTGTATCATTTTTAAGGTTGCATAATATATCTTTTAGTTATTGTATCATAACTTATTTGATTCCCTACTAAAAGACCTTTGTATTTTCTGAAAGTATGCCATTAAATACCACTTGTTCACTTACTTGATTTTTTTCCTTTGACTATTTTCCAGGGGTGGTGTGGCTAGACTAGGGGTATGCACATTAAACCTGACCAGACTGCCCTCCCAAAAGTGTGTGCCCTTTTATATTCCCAGCATGTGTGCACTTTTTGTCCTCCCACTTTGGCATCTCTTATGAGTGACCTTGATTTTCTTTTCATGCATTTATTGGCTATTTGCACTTTTGCTGATTGCTCATTTGGGTCCCTTCACAGCCTTTAACTGGAGCATTTCTTTTTAGTTGACTTATAAGCACTATTTATATATCAAGTGTCAGCTACTTTGTCTATCATTTAGCTGCATATGATTTCTTCTCTGTTGTGTCTTTTAATCCTCCTCCTCCATCAGAACTTCTAGATGTTTATGAGTCAGCTCTGTTAATCTTTTACTGCATAGCTTCTGGCTATCATGGTGCATATGAGTAATTTCCTTGCTCCAAAATTTTCAGCCAAAGATATAGAAGGGTGGGAACATACTGTCAAAGGTGGCTGTTTTTAGGATGGGGGCACCTTGAACATGTTTGTAAGAAGAGAGGAAAGGAGACAACCCTGGAGGCTGTTAGAAGATGACTGCTCATTCCACACCAGGGCATCATTCTGTGCGCTGGGTTCTGTGGACACCAAGATGAGTGTGAACGCACAGATGAAGCCTTGGGCTTATACTTGGGCTGGAGGAGATGCAAGGCAGACAGGAAGGAGGCAGAGTGAATTGGGTTGTATAGCAGGTACACCTAGAGGAGAGGTCAGGGAAATTGAGGTAGGCCATCTGCAGGCACTTCTTTCTTCTCAGTAGATGATAAGGAGGCTTGTTTGAACACTCTTCCAATAGGGAATGGGGGAAGACACCCAAGAAAAGCAGAAGGATTACCTAGCAGTGTTGCAGACTCAGCAATGGGCTCTGAGAGCCATTGCTGGAATCCACAAATCTACCTCTTGGTGAAGGGTTTTTTTTTCACCAGTTCTTAGCTGTGTTGGCCTGGAAGAGGGGAGAAAAAAGCAGTTGGACTTACTCAGCTCTGGGCCAGACGTGCTCCCTGGAAGGATGAGGAACACAGAGGCTTTGGTCAGCCCTGGACTCCAAGCTGGCTAGTGAAGAAATCAAGCCCAAGGGCATGAAGAAATGCCTGGCCTGGAATGAGAGGCCTCACTGCTCCCAGAGAAGGACTTGGAAGGGGTAGAGAAGAGTTCTGAGTTCTTTTGATGACACTGTGGTTGCTGTGGGGGCCCAGGATGTGGTTGTGGCAGCAGGTGCTGATGTGGGTACATGGACATCACCAAGGAGGGCCAGTGGGGAACTGCAAGGCTGATGTTCATACCCAGCCACATGGAGGTCCAGGTTTTCCAGGGAGATGATTAGAATTTCATGGAGAGGAAGATAGTGAAAAAGGTGCTAGAATTACTGTGCATTTAAGGCCCAGACCCTGGAGATTGGGCAAGTGAATTAACAGGATTGTAACAGGTGGGACACTTGAACCTTTCATTCTTAGTCCCTAGTGCTGGCTCACAGGTAGCAGGAGCTTAGCGCAGTATGTATCTAGTGAGTGGAGGCATGGTCTGTCCTGGACGTTGAGCACATTGTGCGTTGCTGTGGAGGTGAGAGCAAGAGTGACAGAACAAGCTCATTTCATATTTGGGGAGCAGGAGGAGCTATTTTCATTTGGAATAGTTACAAATTTTAGATTAAGATATCACTATAGAATCTAATTGTAACAGATATTGGGATAAATTTAACCTTAAGTATTGTTGATCTTTTGGTCACATTTTGGGGCATATATGCAAAGCAGGGAAAAAAAAGAATATTAGTTGTAAAAATAATTCCAACTGTATCCATACCCACAGCCTCATCATTTGTTTGAACAGGAAGGCATTTAAGTGCTATAATCCTGTGTATTTCTTAAAGAAGCTTTTTAATTTAAAGTCTGCATTTATACATGTTTAAAAGCATCAATCATTATATAATAAAGTCTGTTTTTATTTTATAGGTAAAAAGGATGAATGCTTGATTTGTAAAGTTCCTTGTCGTACAGTTTTACTTTCAAAGCATGTAAGTTGAAATCTGTAGTATCTGAATATTAATCATAGTAGTATTTCCTTTTAAATTTGAGATTTAATTTTTAGTCATTTGTGGTATCTAAAATTTTCATTCATTGTTCTAGGTTGCCTGGTTCTTACAAGATTGATGAGTAATCAAATTACAATTTAGGATTTGGTTTTTAAAACATCAGTACAACTTTTTTTCTTAGCCATAGATTGACATTATTTGTAGTTTGTTGAATTGTGCTGTGCTCCTGGAAATGAAAATGGGTTAAATAGATTTCTTCAGCACAATACAAGCTCCTTAAGAGGGTGATAGAGTTTGATTTTTGGAGGGGTCATATATAATTAAGAGGGTTGTTGATAAGGTAAGTTTAAAAACCAATTACTGCTACAGTAGGCTTAAAACAGTGCCTTTTGTTATATCTATAAAGTATGTCGGTTTAACTTGTTTTTGGTATAAACTTAGTTACAAATGATTATGCATTTGGTCTGATGTTTTAAAATATCGTAATTGTTTTTTCTGATTACAAACATAGTACAAGGTTATGCAAAATTCAGATACAGAAAATCATATGGTAAATGTGAAAGTCCCAAATCCTGTTTCCCAACGATGACGACAACCAGGAGTTTGGTTCCTGCTCTGTGTGTGTTATTGTGATTTATCTTTTTACAAAATGATGTTTCTTGGTTGATGCTGTATTTTGGGCACACTCATGCTCTTTTTAAATGATTGCATGATATTTTAGTATTTTCCTATTAGTGAGCCTTTGGGTCAGTTCAGTTTTTCACTATTTCAAACAATAGTGAATATTTTTACTAATACCTCTCCACACTTTTAAGAATATTTCCGTGGCACAAATTCCTAAAATGAAGAAGCAAGAGCAAAAGATTTAAATGTTTAAATTTTTAATAGAAAGTACTTTGTTTTCCTCCAAATATGGGGCAGCTTAAACACTTAGTGACAGAGCCCATTTCTGCTCCTTGCTCTGCCTCGTCACACACTGAGCCTGTCACGTGGTCAGGCTTAAGGGTGGTGGGTAGCCTTGAGCCTTTCCCTAGCTTCTTGGGTTGAATGATTAGGTCATTTATTTTCTTTCTTGTTTCCTAATAGATATATTTGAGATAATCCATTTCCTTATGTGATGGGCTATTCTATATCACTTTAAGTACTGCTTTTCTGGGCTGGGCGCGGTGGCTCACGCCTGTAATCCTATCACTCTGGGAGGCCGAGGGGGGAGGATCGCTCAAGGTCAGGAGTTCGAAACCAGCCTGAGCAAGGGTGAGACCCCCGTCTTTACTAAAAATAGAAAGAAATTAATTGGCCAACTAAAAATATATAGAAAAAATTAGCCGGGCATGGTGGCGCATGCCTGTAGTCCCAGCTACTCGGGAGGTCGAGGCAGAAGGATCGCCTGAGCCCAGGAGTTTGAGGTTGCTGTGAGCTAGGCTGATGCCATGGCACTCTAGCGCAGGCAACAGAGTGAGACTCTGTCTCAAAAAAAAAAAAAAAAAAGAAACTACAATGGATATCTTTGTATTTCCTTTTTCTTTTTTCTTTTTGCCTGTCCTAAATTTCTTCTTTCTGAAAACTGCCTTCTCTAGGTAGTATGATTCTGAGGGTATCAATCACAGAGTGGGTCCATCAAAATACCCCTTCAACCTAGACACCGTGGTTGGAGCAGTTGTGAGCATGTGACCCCATTAGGTTAGCATTTTCTATGGGGGATTAATGTGGATTCTGAGAATAAGAATAGTTCCTTCTCCTTTTAAGAGGGCAACCTATAAGACATCAAGATTCTGACCAAGAATGAAGCCAACCATAACGAAAACAGAACTAAAAGATGATGGAGCATCTCTATTTTTAGTAGAGATGGAGTGTTGCTCTTGCTCAGGCTGGTCTCGAACTCCTGACCTCAAACAATTCTCCTGCCTCAGCCTCCCAGAGTGCTAGGAATACAGGTGTGAGTTTTATACCATGGGTCATGTTCAAAAATGTTTCAAAGCTATTGAACCAGTTTGTAAGCTTTGGGAGAGCAAAGGCTGTGTCTGTTTTTTTTTTATTCAACATCACATCTCCAGAAACACCATACTACCTGACACCAGGCATATGCTCAATAAACTTACCAAATGAACTGAAGAACCGGACAGGAGGTGTTGAAAAAAAGTGAGGAAGAAACCAATACTAGATTTATCTACTTCACAATTTTGCTTGGGTCTGTACAGAATCATAAATAAAACGTTTTATTTTTCTCAAGAGAGGATTCTTACCAGGGGATTAATTTGTAAAACCTAAAACCTAAAGTTCTCACATTCAAGCCCATAATTAGGGAGCCAAAAATGACTACTCGAGAGAACCCCCTAGCGGTCCCTTTTCACAGCCGTCCCCCTGAAGAAGAAGACGGAACTGCTGTCCTCTGTCCCTGTATCCAAGGCCGGCAGAACTATGTTTATCCCTCCTCCTACCCTTAAAAGCAGCCTACTTTTCCACTGGTAAAACTAGAGCCCAGTGTCTAGTTTTTCTGCTGCCAGGAGGCAGCAGAAAAGGGACTTACAAACAAATGTACTTTTATTATCTTCTGATGTACTAGAGAA
Source organism: Lepilemur ruficaudatus (assembly GCA_963574885.1). Classification (NCBI taxonomy): domain Eukaryota; kingdom Metazoa; phylum Chordata; class Mammalia; order Primates; family Lepilemuridae; genus Lepilemur; species Lepilemur ruficaudatus. The sequence goes on from CAUYRT010036636.1 coordinate 19,960, forward strand.
ACCATTAGCCCTGCAATCACTGCTGCACCTGCTGGTCAAGAGCTAAAGCCATGCTGTAAGAAAGTCAGCTGTATGGTAAGAGTGAAGCCACAAAATCCTACTTCCACAGCTTTTGGCTTCTGCATGAGATGTGCTAAACATTTTATTAATGAAAACATTTCACTTCAAGATTGAACCATGATGACAATCCCTTCAATTTACATATCAACTCTGCTGGGGTTCCCTGGATTTAGGGTCCATCTGAGTCAATCACCTCAACACATCTATGGAGAAAGAGATGAAGTGGGTGTGGCAGAGCCCAGTGTACAGGAATGAGGAGTGGGAAGGGGGAAGCAGATATCCTCTTTCCCATCAAGTCTCCTTAAAATTTAATACCTGTTTTCCAAGTCTAAAAAAACAAAAATGATAATGAATAGAGCTTATGGTGGCATTTTGAGGCTCTTCTCTCAGAGAGCCCCCCAAAATGAGAACTTGATCTTTTATTACCTATTTTGTAAGTATTCTAAACTGATTACAGACACCAAAACGTTCATCTCACTTCTCATTTCAGAATTCTTTTCTCTTCCCCTCTCTATATTACAAAGATTTTTCCAACCAAAGGCTGCCACACACCCAGCCTATATGAACATCTCATATTATCACATCTTTTCTAATTCTTTCAAGCCTTCAGATGAGTAACTTGTATTGTACCTTGCTTTAATTAGTTAGAACATAGCTGTCTTTTCCAAACTAAAATCCAACAACCTTCATAGGTTTGGGTTTTTTAAGTCCTTTTGCAGAAGCAGAAGCAGTTGTGCTTTATTAACCATCCCCATTTATGGTTAAGTGGTTAAGATAACAGGAGGAACAAAGACGTTGATTTTAGCAATGACTGAATACAAAAGTGAAGGTACTGGAAGTAAGTGTTCTCAGGAGGCACAGAATAAGAGCTAACGGGATGAGAACCGCTAGTGGTGTCCAAAGGTGCAGGTACAATAAATTGGTCAAGCATCTGGCATAAATTACTTTCTAAATAAGAAGAAAGTACACATTGGTCTGAAAAATAACACTCAATGAACTAAGAAAAAGAATAGTTTGAGCTTCTTTAACATTTTTTAAATCTGTAATTTTCAAGAACTTAAAGAATTTTAAGGAGTAATCTCTATTGTTCACTTTTTATTAGATTATTTAAATCTATAAATGTAAAACAGGTGTTTAAAGGCATTAGTAAGGCCGGGTGCAGTGGCTCACGCCTGTAATCCTAGCACTCTGGGAGGCCGAGGCAGGAGGATCGCTCAAGGTCAGGAGTTCGAAACCAGCCTGAGCAAGAGTGAGACCCCCGTCTCTACTAATAATAGAAAGAAATTAATTGGACAACTAAAAATATATAGAAAAAATTAGCTGAGCATGGTGATGCATGCCTGTAGTCCCAGCTACTTGGAAGGCTGAGGCAGGAGGATCACTTGAGCCCAGGAGTTTGAGGTTGCTGTGAGCTAGGCTGACGTCACAGCACTCTAGCCTGGGCAACAGAGTGAGACTCTGTCTCAAAAAAAAAAAAAAAAAAAAAGGCATTAGTAAAAAAATCAGAAAAAGGAGGAGAAAAGAACAATTTTACCTTTAAAACTCCTTTTTTTTTCTTGTCCTAAGAATTTTACTAAGAAAATATCCCCTGCAATCACTCTCTCATAACAAAAATGTGTTATGGCTGTAGGAGAGCCTAAAGTGTGCATATTAGTCTAGGTCCAAAACTGATCTCATTATGTGCAAATGTGAGCTTTGACTGTGCCAATAAAATAAATAATTGACAAGCGAGAAGGCAATAAAGCCAAGTGAAGTGGGAGCCACCTTCATGACACCAGTGAATGTGAGTAACCAGGGAGAGTTTTAGGACTAGGAGGAAAAGATTTGTTGGAAGGAAACAGAAAACAGACAATTTCAACAAGAATGAGGCCAGGGAAGACTTCATGAGCAAGATATTAAATGATTAGGAAAATCTAGAAAGTAAGTGACTGCTCAGAAGGTTTCCAACAAAATATGAGTCTCTGTGCTCAATGCACAGAACTGGGAGACCAAGGAAATGCTACCACTCATGCATTAAGAATATCTACTATCAACTAAATTAAAGCTAATAATAACTAAGTTGTTAAAATCTAAAGGCTTAGATTATGAGTAGAAATATTAGTGGAAATTAAAAGTTAAAAAGAACAGCTTGTTTTTTAGAGTATTAAGCTGAGTCAAACAGTACCTGAGTAATGAAATCCTGATTTATCTAATAATCTGTCTATAGATGATGTCCTTCCCTGAGATCAACTCACTTTACACATTAGATAATGTTTGCACCCTAACATGGTAACGAATTCTGCCTTAAACTACAGCCACCCGCTAGGAGAAGTGAAAGTGAAAGCTGAGATAACTGCCCTCTGTCCTCCTTTCCTCTGCCCATACTTTACCTAGCCTCATCCTTTTCCTGGGCTGGCAGTGGACTGAAGGATGGAAATGGAAGTTATCCCTGAGCAAAAGCTGGGAAACTTAATGTTTGGCCCACCCAAAACTTATTTTAACACACTTACCAACATCTCCATAAACATACAGGCCCCTTGGAGGTTTGCTCCTTGAAAAAAGCTGCAAATTAAGAACAAATTATAAATCTTTACCATACAAATAATTTAAATACAATCATATACACAGTGTTCCTAACTGTGCTGCAGACAGGACTAAGAGGGGATAGTATACATAAAAAGTAAGAAAAAACTTGATGTAAAAAGTTGTAAAGCTAGAATATTATGTAGCCCTAAAAATGAAATTCTGGGCCGGGCGCGGTGGCTCACGCCTGTAATCCTAGTGCTCTGGGAGGCCGAGGCGGGTGGATCGCTCAAGATCAGGAGTTCAAAACCAGCCTGAGCAAGAGCGAGACCATGTCTCTACTAAAAAAAAAAAAAATAGAAAGAAATTAATTGGCCAACTAAAAATATATAGAAAATATTAGCCGGGCATGGTGGCGCAGGCCGGTACTCCCAGCTACTTGGGAGGCAGGAGGATTGCTTGAGCCCAGGAGTTTGAGGTTGCTGTGAGCCAGGCTGAAGCCATGGCACTCTAGTCCAGGCAACAGTGTGAGACTCTGTCTCAAAAAAAAAAAAAAAAAAAAAAAGACCAGGCTTAGCAAGAGTGAGACCCCGTCTATACTAAAAATAGAAAAAATTAGCTGGGCGTGTTGATGCGTGCCTGTAATCCCAGCTACTTGGGAGGCTGAGGTAGGCGGATCACTTAAATCCAGGAGTTTGAGCTTGCAGTGAGCTACGATGATATCACTGCACTCAAAAAAAAAACCAAGGC
>CAUYRT010036637.1:0-28339 GCA_963574885.1 Lepilemur ruficaudatus
TACTCTCTGGACTACTTTGACAGAGTAGGGTTTTGAATGTAACAAGATAAGTCAACTTGAGTGGTAATATATTTTGGGAAATCAGCTCACTACAAATTGTGACTGTAAACATTGTACTGTAAATGTTCTGTAGTTTTCCCCCAGTAAAAAAAAAAAATTGGGACTGCTATGAGCAAGACTTTTATCATGATAAACTGAGCTTGATATGCAGGCATGACATTAGGACAGAGCAGCAAATGACAAATATCCATTTCAATTTTAGAGCAACTGGCTTGAACGCAAAGGAGATAAAAGGAAAAATGTATTGGCTTTCAATACCAGCCACTTCACTCCACCTTTCACCCCACAACAAAAAAAGAGTAGCAAGTAGAGGCAGTGCTGCTGCATGCTATTAATTTGCACCCTAAGCAGATGTAGAATATGCTCTTTTTATTTTGCATGACAATAGATACACTCATGTCAGGAAGCCCATGAGGTTGAAGAACACTTCTACAAGCTAATGTGGATTCACATCCTTCCAGCCTACAAAGTTGAGAGGACAACCGAGGTATTTTCAAGATCCAAATATTTCAGTGAAAGATTCTTTTTTGGTCTATTTATGGCTAGAAAGATGGAATAACTATTTTGACCATGTCTTGGCTACATGCTCATTTTTTTCAGTAAGCATGCTGGGTATATTTTAGAAGGGTGCATGAGCGGGGAAGACAAAAAACAGCTACTAAAGACATTTACTTATTTTAAAGTAATATGTCATAGTATAGATAAACAATTTCTTTTATTTAAGAGTATTTTTTATCTTCTCTTTCTAATATGATATTAAAAATTATAAGACAGTTAATTATCAAAAATAAAAATAAACTATTTGAATCATTTTACTCATCTTTTTGTTATTAAAATATGGCATTTACAGTTTTTGTTTAAAAATATTTGGATATTTTTAAAATATCCACATGCAGAAGACTGACACAGGCTCCACACCTTTTATCACCCACAAAAATCAACTCACAATGGATAACAAACTTAAACCTAAGGAATGAAACTGTAAGAATTCTAGAAGAAAATGTTGGGAAAACTCCAACAGAAATCAGCCTCAGTAAAAAATTTTTGAAGAAATGCCAAAAGCTATCACAGCTACAACAAAAATAAATAAGTGGGACCTGACCAGATTAAAAAGCTTCTGCACAGCTAAGGAAACAATTATTAGAATGAATAGACAGCCTACAGGATAGGAGAAAATATATGCATGCTATACATCTATAAAGGGCTGATAACTAGAATCTATAAGGAACTCAAGCAAATCAGCAAAAAAAAAAAAAAAAATCTAACTACCCCTTTAGAAAGTGAACAAAGGACATGAACAGAAACTATTCAAAAGAAGATAGACTAATGGCCAACAAACATATGAAAAAATGCTCAACATCTCTAATCATCAGAGAAATGAAAATCAAAACCACAATGAGATATCACTTAACTCCAGTGAGAATGGCATTTATCAAAAAGCTCCAAAACAATAAATGTTGGTGTGGATGCAGAGAGATAGGAACACCCATACACTGCTATTGGGACTGCAAACTAGCGCAACCTCTGTGGAAAGTTATATGGAGATACCTCAAAGAGATACAAGTACAACTATGATTGATCCAGCAATCCCATTACTGGGCATCTACCCAAAAGAACAAAAGACATTCTATAAAAAAGACATCTGCACTAGAATGTTTATAGCAGCACAATTCACAATTGCAAAGATGTGGAAACAATCCAAGTGCTCATCAATACATGAGTGGATTAATAAATATTGTATATGTATGTCATGAGTACTGCTCAGCCATAAAAATAGTGAACTATATTATATTATCCTGGATGGAGCTAGAGCCCATTCTTCTAAGTGAAGTATCACAAGAATGGAAAAACAAACACCATATGTACTCACCATTAAATTGGAACTAAGCGATCAACACTTACGTGCCCATTTGGAAATAACGAAGCACTTATGACTTATGTTCTTTATTGGAAATGAAGCAGGTGGGAGGGGTGAGGAGGGGATGGGTAAACTCACACCTTATGGGCACACTTATAACTTTTGACTCCAACGGTACAAAAGCAATTTATGTAACCAAAACGTTTGTACCCCTGTAATATTCTGAAATAAAATATATATACACATAAAAAATAAAACATTTAAGTTGTTTAAAGAGTATTTTCATGTAATTCTTATATTTATTTTATTCTTTTAACTATTTTTTATTTTGAAATAATTTTGTGTGAAAACAGAGTTGTAGAAATCCTAGAGAGTTCCATGAACCTTCACCCACATTCTTCATTGAGGCACCATGTTTCCTTAGTCTTTTCCAGTCTGTGACAATTTCTCAGTCTTTATTTGGTTTGTTTTTTATGACATCTTTAGAAAGTATCGGTCAGTCATTTTGTTGAAATTCTCTCCATTTGGTTTCCTATTGCGTTTAGCTCATGATTAAATTGAGAAAATGTATTAATGGAAAGGATACCACACAGGCAACGTTCCCTCACCAGGCAGTACTTAACGTGCCATGAATCTCTGTTGATACTGTTCTTGATCACATAGTTAAGGTGATATCTCCTAGTATTCTCTATAGAAAAGTCCTTATTGTTATCTCAAATGTTACATTGCAAATGTATTAGATTCTATAAAACTATTTCTGTTTTTTCCATTTATAATTACAGATAGATGGGGAAAGATTCTTTGATTATTCAAATATTTTATTTCTGATTAAAATTCTGCTTCCCAGTTTTATCATCCTTTGGTGGAAATAGCCTATAGCAATTATTTCTGACATGATATTTCCAATGGTACGTTTTTTATTTCTCCCATTCATTCCACATTTATTAACTAAAATTATTCTGTAAGGAATACTTGTCTCTTATCTCTATTGATTTCATTATTCCATTATTTGTTTACAACAGCATGGAGTCATGGATAGCTATTTTTGTTTCTATGGGTTATAATTTCATATTGTGTTATCTATTTTGCTTTTCAGTGTGTTCCTATTTTGCTTTCCCAACACTAGAATCAACAAATTCTGTAAAGACCACTGGTTTCTTTAATTGGAAAATGGTATGTAAAGACCAAGATATGGGTATTTGTTGTGATCATGGGTACTGAAGTTTCACTGCTTCTAGTCCTTCTTAGTGGATAGGGCTAGGGAATGTATCTCTATATATCTATATCTAGATGTACAGATAGATAGAGGTAAACATATACAAACTCACACATCTATATTTTTGTACCTATCTACCTGCATTTGTGTGTCTATGTATAAAACATAAAATTCAGCAAATCTTGGAATGTGATGCTATTGGAATGTAGTAGCATATGTATCTATATCTATCAATCATCTATACATACATATATGTATATGAATACATATTTATATGTTTGTTCTATATATGTGTGTGTAAATATCTGTATTTTATATATGCATATCTCTATATGTATATATAATCTATGTTTATATATGTATACTCACATATATATTATAACATGTCTGTATATCCATATAGATAGATGATGTATATGTTTGCTGTGCATTTATATTTATATCTTGTTCTTTCATATACCACTTTACAAGTATAAGACTTCCACACAGAAAATAATATATTATAGCTAGTCAGTTACTAGAATATAATAAAAGCTCTATATCTAAAGAATTTTCAGCTACTACATTATCATTGCAACCCAAGATTTATTGAGTTTTATGTCAATCTAATTAAATAATAAAGTCATAAAAATTATTATTTTACATTTCTCTTAGTTGTGCAAAAATTAAATTCTTACTCTATACTTGTTATTTTGCGTATGTACATAATAAAAATGTTTAGAACATATTCAAAAAATATAAATCTATCATTGCCTTTGAATTTAGCAATTGCTACAGATTGTTGTGATTTTGCTGCAATGACTAGCATCAACTGTGAAGAACGGAATGTTTAAGAGTATATTTAAAGCCGTAAAGACATTCTTATAATACACCACTTGAAAGATTTTAGAAATATTTGCTACTACACGAAGAGGACAAAAATTGAAATTGAGAAGAATTTCTGGTTTTAAATCCGATAAATGTATAATTTTTATATAGTGGACTTTTTTAGAATCAAATTAAGCTGATAAAAATACACAGCATGCAAAACATGATAATTCTTGCCAGGCTACAATATACGGGAATGACCTTCTGGTGTTTGTTCCATGCCATATGCTATTTGAATTTAAAATTTTGCTTTGAATAAGCTTAATGTGGATATTAAATAAATTAATATAAATCTATCTGAGATTCCAGCCTGTTTTTGTATAAAATCTAGCTATTTTCAACCTATATTTTATGGCTGTCACTAATAGCAATTATGAGTTTTACATAAAAACTAATTAAATGCACAAATCTGATATTTAGTTTAAATCCACAATATTATTACATTATTCTTCAGTAATAATACTAGTGTTCAGTATTCTTTTACAAATTTCACTCACACACTTATACATGTACACAGACATATATGTATATTCTATTAAAATTTTACTATAGAAAAAACAATATTTTTAAAAACCCAGGAATCCAAATACTACTTACTTAAGATATAGTTTATCTCAATATATTGAACTTCTCTTTCACTCTAATTATTTGTTCAAATTGGAAGCAAAAACTTCATAGCCTGCCTTTGGAGACTCATTTATCAGGCTAGTATCAATCTTAATAATAAAATGAAAAAGAATTTAAAAGTGACAGACTAATGTATTTGAAGATGATATATACAAAAATCTTCAACAGAAGTATAGTACTTCATAACCAATTGGGACTTATCCCAGAAATCCAGTGTTGTTTAAAATTTAAAATTTAAAAGATAATAATGAAAAATATAATTTAGTACATTATCTGAAAAAATGAACAAAATCATGTAATCATATTACATCATAAGATTTAAAGTATTACTTTCTTAAACTTACGACACTATTCATCAGTGAAATCAAAGGGTCTTGAAAATTTACATTTCAGAAGCGGCTTTTTATTAGTTTAAAATTTGAAGCCAGACGCAGTGGCTCATACCTGTAATCCTAGCACTTTGGGAAGCCAAGGTAGGAGGATAACTTGAGGCCAGGACTTTAAGATGAGCCTGGACAACATAGCAAGGCCCTGTCTTTACAAAAAAATTTAAAAAGTTAGCTGGGTGTGCTAGTGCATGTCTTTAGTTCCAGCCACTGGGGAGGCAGAGGAAGGAAGATTGCTTGAGCCCAAGAGTTTGAGGCTGTAGGGAGCTATGACGATGTCACTATACTCTACCCCAGGCGACAGAGTGAGAGTCTGTCTAAAAAAAAAAGAAAAAAGAAAAAAGAAAAAAATATAAATGTAATATGTATGATATAAATCTTATTTTATATTTCATATTTTATTATTTTTTAGTAATTTGTGAATTTCATTTAATTTATCAAACATATTGGCATAAAAATGCTTATATTAATATCATGTCTTCAAAGTCTATAAAATCTAAAAGACTGTCTCCTCTTTCATTCTTGATATTGGTAATTTATATTTCCTATTCTTACCTTAAAAAGAATTTAACAACTTATCAATCTTTTTAACAAACCTATCTAGGCTTTCTTAATTTTCTCCATTATGTCTCTGTTTTCTGTATTTTTATTCCTGTTCTTATTTTTATCATTTTATTCATTCTACTTGCTTTGAGTATAATTTTTTCTTCTCTTTCTAGTTTCTTTAGCTGGAAATATAATAATATTTTTATCCCCTTCTTTCCTCTTCCTTCTCTACTTTTTCCTCTTTCTTCTTAGTCTTCTTTTTCCTCCTCCCCTCCTTCTGCTTCTCTCCTTCTTCCTCTTCATCTTCTTCATTTTTAGTACTCATTTGCCACTGTGTGTTTTTGTGTAACAACTGCAGTAGCTGCAAGTCTCCTATTTTGACATTTTTATTGCAATTTCATTAAGACATATTTTAATTTTTTGTGCAATTTTCATTTTGATTCATTGATTATTTAGTAGAATACTGTTTAACTTAAATATATCTGATGATTTATAGACACCTTTATTTTATTTCCATTTTTATGCTCGTCTGCAAACGGACCCATCTATACCTTCTTTGATTCTGTTGTTATTTTTTCAATAACAAATTCCATGCCTGTAAATTTTAAGTTGTATGCTGGACATGTTAGATAATATGTTGTAGTCTTGTACAGAGTCTGAACTATATTGTCTTCATTTAAAGAGTGGCAGATTTTATTATAATTGTCAAATAAATAACTAGCTGATCTTCTTGGGCTTTCATATTGTTTAATTTACTTAAAGATTTTTTAAAAGAATGGTATATTGCATTTTTGGCTTCAGTTCTAGGATATGTCTTTTCATCTACGATGTGTTACTAACTCTTTTTTTTTTTATTGGGGGAAAACTACAAAGCATTTACAGTACAATGTTTACAGTCACAATTTGTAGTGAGCTGATTTCCCAAAATATATTACCACTCAAGTTGACTTGTTACATTCAAAAACCTACTCTTCCAAAGTAGTCCATAGAGTACATACATAGGGCTCCAACTGTATCTACGTACAACCAACACTCCATTTTAAGTGTACAATTAAATGATTTTCAGTGAATTTTTTAAATCAGATTTTTTTAATTTTTTCCTCTTGAGTAGTTGGAGCTTCTTATGTTTTCTAGTTATTAATCCTTTGTCAGATAGGTACTTTGCAAATATTTTCTCCCATTCTGTGGGTTGTCTCTTCACTTCATTGATTGTTTCCTTTGCTGTGCAGAAGGTTTTTAGCTTGATGTGATCCCATTTGTCCAGTTTTGCTTTGATTGCTTGTGCTTTGGTGATATTACTCAGGAAGTCCTTGCCCAGTCCAATGTCTTGAAGTGTTTCCCCAATGTTTTCTTTTAGTAGTTTCATAGCTTCAGGTCTTAGATTTAAGTCTTTGATCCATTTTGATTTGATTTTTTTATATGGCCAGAGATAAAGGTCTAGTTTCATTCTTCTGCATATAGATATTCAGTTTTCTCAGCCCCATTTATTGAAGAGACAGTCCTTTCCCCACTGTATGTTCTTGGCACTTTTGTCAAAGGTAAGTTCACTATACATGTGTGGATTTATTTCTGGATTCTCTATTGTTCTGTGTTTTTATGCCAGTACTGTGCTGTTCTGGTTACTACAGCTCTGTAGTGTAATTTGAAGTTAGGAAATGTGATTCCTCCAGTTTTGTTCTTTTTGCTCAGGATGGCTTTGGCTATTTTGGGTCTTTTGTTGTTCCATATTAATTTTAGGATTATTTTTTCTATTTCTGTGAAGAATGTCCTTAGTCTTTTGATGACAATTGCATTGAATCTGTAGACTACTTTCAGTAATATGGGCATTGTAGCAATATTAAATTCTTCCAATCCACGAGCATGGAATATCTTTTCATTTTTTGTGTTCCTCTTCAATTTCTTTCATCAATATTTTATAGTTTTCATTGTAGAGGTCTTTCCTTTCTTTGGTTAAGTTTATTCCTAGGTATTTTATTTTATTTTTTGCTACTTTAAATCAAATTAATTTCTTGATTTCTTGTTTAGATTGTTTACTCCTGGCATATAGAAATGCTACTAATTTTTGTATGTTGATTTTGTATCCTGAAACTTTATACCAAATTTGTTTATCAATTGTAATAGCTTTTTGTGGAATCTTTATATTTCTCTAGGTCTAACATCATGTCATCTGTAAATAAGGATAATTTGACATCTTCCTTTCCAGTTTGAATTCCCTTTATGTCTTTCTCCTGTCTAACTGCTCTAGCTAGAACTTCCAGCACTATGTTGAACAACAGTGGTGAAAATGGGCATCCTTGTCTTGTTCCAGATCTTAGAGGAAAGGCTTTCAGTTTTTCCCCATTCAGTATAATATACTAGGTGTGGGTCTATCATATATACCTTTTATCATGTTGAGGTAAGTTCCTTCTATACCCAGTTTTTTGAGAGTTTTTATCATGAAAAGATGTTGAATTTTATTGAATGCTTTTTCAGCATCAGTTGAAGTAATCATATGGATTTTGTCCTTTGATCTGTTGATATGATGTATCACATTCATTTGTATATGTTGAACCATCCTTACATCCCTGGGATCAATCCCACTTGATCATGGCAAATAAACTTTTTAATGTGTTGTTGAATTCAGTTTGCTAGTACTTTGTTGAGGATTTTTGCATCTATGTTCATCAGAGATATTGGTCTATAGTTTCCTTTTTTTGTTGTATTTGTGTCTGGTTTTGGTATCAGGGTGATATAGGCCTGTAGAATGAGTTTGGGAGTACTCCCTCCTTGATTTTTTGTAATAGTTTAAATAGGATTGGTATTAAGTTCTTCAAATGCTTGATAGCATTCAGCATTGAAGCCATCATGTCCTGGGCTTTTCTTTGGTGGGAGACTTTTTATTACTGCTTCTATCTCATTACTTATTATGGTTTATTCAGGCTTTGGATTTCTTCCTTGTTCAGCTTTCTTGGCAAGTTGTATGTGTCTAGGAATTTATCCATTCTTTCAGCTATGCTGCTGAGACACTCTGATGTATTTCTCAGTTTGCAAATTGAATTCTTAAGATCCAGAATTTTTGCTTGATTTAGTTTTATTATTTCAACATTCTTGTTAAATTTCTCTGATAGGCTGAATTCTGAATTCCTTCTTTGTGTTGTCTCAAAGTTCATTGAGCTTCTTCAGGACAGCTATGTTGAATTCTTTGTCTGAAATGTCACGTATCTCCATCACCCCAGGGTTGGGCACCAGAACCTTATTTAGTTCATTTGGTGAGGTCATGTTTTCTTGGGTGTTCTTGATGCTTGTGGATGTTTCTTGATGTCTTGGCATTGAAGAGTTAGGTATTTATTTTAATCTTCACAGTCTGGGCTTATTTGAACCCATCCTTCTTGAGAAGGCTTCCCAGATACTTAAAGGAAATTGAGTGTTGTAATTTAAGTGTTTGGTTACTGCAGCTTTATCAGCACTGGGGGTGCCCCAAGCCCAGTATTGCTGTGATTTTTGCAGACTCCCAGTGGTACTGCCTTGGTGGAATTGGGTAAGACATAAGAGAATTCCCTGGATTACCAGGTGAATTCTCTAACTCTCTCCCCTCACTCTCTCTGTTGGGCTGCTGGAGTTGTGGCAGGAGTAAAGTGGACACTCTCTCATGGCCACCAGAGAGAGGTCACACCTGAAGCCAGCCCAATCTCACCCAAAGCCCATGGTGACTGTTGCCTGGCTACCTCTGATTCAAAGACCAAGGACTCTCTAGTCAGTAGGTGCTGAACCCTATCAGAACTGGGTCTTTTTCTTCAGGGCAGCATGTTTCCTTCTGGCCCAAGGTGGGTCCAAAACTGTCTTCCAGGATTTAATGCCTGCACTCAGGGGATTCAGGGGTCTGCTTGTTACTTTATTTTGATATGGCTGAGCTGGTACCCAAGTTGCAAAACAGAATCCTTGGAACTTTTCCCTTTCCTTTTCCCAGGTGGAAGATGACTCCCTGAACCACATTGCCTGGAGTTGAAGGGATGGGGAGTGAAATAAAAATACAGGCACCGGCTTGGCCACCACCATTGGTGTCTCACTGGGTTATTTGCACCCCAAGTTCACTGGCTGTGAGCCAGCAGGGTCACAGGAATTGCCCAAAGACTGCAGCCTTTGTATCCCAACTGCCTTGCAAATTTAGGTGAGGCCCCAGGCTGCTTTTTGCCAGCTGGTGGTGGGACTAGCTAGAACCGGGGTTTCGGGGCTGAGGATTTCTCTCTGGGTGGGGTAGTCTACATGCTCCTTTTGTGGGCACCAGGAGAATTCTGCCGAGTGTTATGTTCCACTATGCCAGAGTGGCCCTGAGTCTCAATGCAAAGTCCCACAATCACTTTACTCTTCCTCCCCCAGTCCCACAGATTCTCTCTCTACTTGGCCTTCTGGCTTGGCACTGCTGGGCCGGGGAGTAGGGGAATTGTAGGCAACGCAAGATTGCCTTTTCTGCCTTCTTCAGTGCCTTGTTCCTTGATATAATGTTAAAACCAGATAGTATGATCGCTCACCTGATTTTTGGTTCTTCTGAAGGAGCTTGCTTGTGTGGATAGTTGTTGAATTTGTATTCGTGTGGAGGGAAGATTGCTGGAGGTTTCTGTTCAGCCATCTATTTCCACCCCCTTCCCTAGCAAACATTTTATCGAAATTGGAAACTGATTTCAAAATTTGTATGAAAATGCAAATGACTTATAATAGCCAAAATAGTTTGAAAAGGAAGAATAAAGTTGGAGTATGCACACTATTAATAGAATTAGTATAAAGTGGTGGTAATGAAATAGATGTAGTTTGGGCATAAGGACAAATGGATAAGTGAAATAGAATAGAAAGTCCAGAAATAGCCCACAAAGGTGCCAAAGCAATTCAAGTGGTGTGGCATATCATATGAAAAAACAAAACAAACCAAAAATCCTTGACCTCTACCTATACACAAAAATTAATTTGAGATATGTCATATTCCTAAATGTGAAAAGTAAAATTTCTGGAGGGAAATAGATGAGAATAGTGTTGCAATCTGGGGTAGATAAAATTTCAAGCAAGACAAAGAAAACAATAACTAAAAGAGAAAAATTGATAAACTAGACTTCACCTAAATTTTAAATTTTTGCCCATCAAAAGGCACCATTGAGAAAATGAATTTTCAAGGAACTTACTGGGAGAAATTATTTACAAGACAAGGACTTACTATATTTTTAGAATAATAAAGACTTCTTATTCAGTGGTAGAAAGATTAAAACCTCATTAAAATAATGGACTTGAACCAATGATTAATAAAAGAAGATATATAAATGGACAGTAAGCATTTTGTTAGACATTTTGTTGGTCTTTTTACAAAGTTAAATAAATGTATACCTATCCAATGATCCAGCAATCCCATTTCTAGGTGCTTATTTATCCAAGAGAAGTGAATACAATATAGCTAAGAAAAGAAAAAAAACTTGTGAAAGGTTGTTCATAGAAGCTTTATTCATAATGGCTTAAAAGTAAAAACAAACCAAGTTTTCATCAACAGGAGTATAATAAATAAAGGGTTTATTAATATAATGGGATATTAAAATAAAAACAATATGTGATAATATGCAACATTCTGGATGAATTTCACAATTATGCTGAGTATAAATAACAGGCATAGTACATATTATGGGATTCTATTTATATGAAATTTTAGAATAGGCCCGACTAATCTGTTTAAAAAAATCAGAAAAGTAGTTGTGTATGATATAAATGATGGACTTGGAAGGACCTTTAGGAACCCGCCTCAGATTCAAATATTCCGTGTCTTGATAGGGATGTGAGTTACAGGGATGTAGTATGCATTTGTTAAAACTCACTTCTATACAATTATGATTTGTGCTGCTCACTGTATATAAATTTTACATTAAAAATACTAAGCAAATATTGAACCTTCGTAAAAGAGATTTGATTTCCGCAGTGATATATGTTAGCACTTCTGAAACTAGTTTCTATGCATTCTAGGCTTGAGCAAGTAAGTGTATTGCATATGAGGGAGCCAGGTTTCTCACTTTTGGATAGAGTAATTTCAAACATGTTGACTTGGCATTGGAGGTGTTGATATGAAATTATAAATTTGTTTATATACATACTAAAGATAGAGGTAGATAGAAATGTTTTTGTTATGTGGTATTTGTTCTAGCTCTGTCCACTGAAAGGGCTTATAAACAATGATATAAGTAGCAGTGAACACATTTAATGCCCAGATTTTGATTTATAAATACTACTGTCCACTAAAATGAAACAAGTATCATTGGAGAAAAAGCTGATTCCAAGGCTAGTGCAGAGAAAATTTTTTTTGTGCTGGAAAGTAAGTACTCAAAGGGTTATGGGTACAAGGGTAAACGGGCTTATGTGAAGGGGTTGGGGATCTCATTGCCAAACCTGGAACACTTAAACATAAAAATAAATAATGATAGGAATGCCGGGCGTGGTGGCTCACGCCTGTAATCCCAGCTTTCTGGGAGGCCGAGGCGGGCGGATAGCTGCAGCTCAGGGGTTTGACACCGGTCTCACACCAGCCTGACTACAGCGAGACCCCGTCTAAAAGTCTCGAAAAAAAAATAGTAAAGGCAAAAAAAATACACAAAACCAAAAATAAATAATGATAGGAATGGCTTAAAATCTATTGGCTAAAATAAAAATACATGACACTATAGTGATATAAGTGGGAGAAGAACAGAAAACTCTTCCTTGGAGTAGAATGCTGACTGATAAGTGCATAGGAATGATGGAGTTAGAAAATCATCAATGGCTCTTTATATATAAGATTTTTTATTTATTACATTGGAGAAAAGTAAAAGATAACATCTTAATGATCAAAATTCATATCACTGATATTATAATACATCAACATCTGATGCCTCAAGTTATTGTGCTCTCAAAAGCATCACTTCTATGGCATTTATGCCAAAAAATGCATAACCTTATCAGGGGGAAATATTAGATCAACCCAAATTGAGAGAGATTCTACAAAAATAAAAATGGCCTATAGTCTTGAAAAATGTTAAGGTCAAAGAAAATAAAGAATGGTTGAGTATCTGTTCCAGATTAAGGGAGAAACTAAATGCAATGGGTGATCTAGGATTGGATCCTAGACTTGGAAGGAAATTGGCTATAAAGGACATTATTAGGAAAGTGATAAAATTTGAATACAGACTGTTTATGATACTATTGTATTGATGATAAATTTTTTAATCTTGATAATTGTGTTTATGGAAAAGAATGTTCTTATTTTCAGAAAAACTCATGTTTTTAGAAAAACTCATATTTATGAGGAAGGGTGTACAATGTCTCTAACTTATTCTCAATGATTCAGAAAAAATATGCATAATATGTGTATAGAGAGAGAATGATAAAGCACATGGGACAAAATGTAAATAAATGTTAAGTCTGGGTAAACAATAATATTCATTCTTGAAAAAGTTTAAAATTATATAAAAATTAAAAATTGCCCTCAAACTCATTGAATTGTTTAAAAAAATTAATGGGTGTTTTAAATAATAGGTTAGGCACGACTGAAAAAGGAATTAGAGAACTGGAGGATAGATCTGAAAAAATTGCCTAAAATGCAGCATAGAGTATAGTGATATCAAAGAGGGGTTTAGAGATATGGGAAAACAAGAAAGTCTAAAATTATTTCATAATAGATGGAGAAGAAGCCAGGTGCAGTAGCTCATGCCTGTAATCCTAACACTGGGAGCCCAAGGCAGGAGGATCACTTGAGGTCAGGAGTTGGAGAACAGCCTGAGCAAGAGTGAGACCCAGTCTCTTCTAAAAAAATAGAAAAAAAATTAGCTGGGGAACTAAAAATTGAAAAAATTAGCTGTGCTGATGGCACGCACCTGTTTTCCTAGCTACTTGGAGGCTGAGGCAGGAGGATCACTTGAACCCAGGAGTTTGAGGTTGCTGTAAGCTAGGCTGATACTGTGGCACTTTAGCCAGGGCAACAGAGCGAGACTGTGTCTCAATTAAAAAAAAAAAAAAAGAATGGAGGAGAAGCAATATTAAAGAGATTATGGCTTAGGTTTTTTCCCCCCAAAACTGATAAGACACAAATGAATGTAAGGGACTACTTTAGAGATAAGACTGTGTTCATATGACATCCTTTGGGGAGCTATATTTAAACTGCCTTATATATGGTTGATGGAAATATCTTTTCTTTTTTAAACAACAGTGTAGCAAGTCCACAAACTTGGAGCATCATAGAAAACTGAAGGAACTAAATATATTCTTGAATTTGAGACTGATATTTTATGCTAAAAAATAAATGCAATTAATTAAACAAATCATTATGTAACACCTATGTGCAAAAACTATATCAAGTTTTGGGGATTCAAATACGAACAGATACTTTACTGTCTAGGAGTTTTAATTTTAATGGAAGAGAGTTCAACAAGCATTTTTAGAACTCATAACCTACCAGTTATCAGACAAGGTGCTAATGATATAAATATCTTAGTCTATGGAGGAAAAAGAAACACAAATAACTTATTTTAACATGATAAATTTATTCAGAGGGTCATGCACAAGTGCTGTTGAGAGAAGTGGAAGGATCCTTAATGTAAACTGGACAGTGTCAGGGGAAACCTCTTACAGATGATTTTGTTAGAGTCTCAAAGGTAGGGTAGACATCAATATTAGTTTTTTGTTATTATTTTTATGTTGTGAAATATTCATATAGAAAAGTACATAAAATATCACTCATCTTTCATTTTTAATTCTAATAGAAATATTTGAGCCCTTTCAATAAAGACTCTTATAAAGGACATACTTATGTCCTTCTTTTATATGTATGTACATGTAATATACATATAAAATATATATGTATATATGTGTATGTATAAATTTCTGACTGAGGTAGTAGTCATGAATATTTTATTAATGTTCATATTTGGGAGTACCCATTTAGGAGTGAAATGGTCTTATGACATTTCTCATTTTATTCAACCTAAAGAACAAACATCTCACCTCCATTTATCTTCTGGGATTAATATTCCCAAATGTATCCATTTGGCCTCTGTAAGAATTTCTTTGGCTAATTATCTATTAGTCCTTCGATAAGGAAAGTTTTGACAGCATAAAAATAGGTTGCCCAATAATTGGTGAAAGTTTTTGGCCAGTTTTATCATGAAGAATAACAGGATTAAACATTTGTTTAAATGCTTTCTTACAGTGACCATATGTCCACATGTAATGGAGTGGTGTTCTTCCTCACTCATGCTGTGGTAGAGATATTTTGTGTGACCACTTGAAATTTTGAACACAAAAGATCATAGACTTAAATATAAAGGAGAATGCAGAGAGGATATAGGAGATTCTTCTCCCTTCTTTGCTCATTCTCACACACAGAATGGAAAATAAATCATTTCAGATATCTCAATTTACACTTAAGGACTCACATGGAATATGAATTTGGCCATTGCCTTTCATTAGAGGATTTCTAAGCATCTCATAAGCAAACTCAGTAATCTCTAAACATTCTTATGAAGTTGTAGCTGGCAATATTATCATCTCCAGCATAGTGAGGAGTAAATGGAAGCACTGAAAATGCTAAGTGATATTTTTATCTTCCGCTTAGAAATGTCTTACTACCTTACAGGCCAGTATTATTATCGACATTATGAAGCTTAATGAAATTATGTGATTTTCCCAACCTTAGGGAAGAATTTGGCGTAGCATGAAGGTTACCTGAGTCTTATCTGCTTTACTACGTTTGTTCGTCATCCCCTACTCCTACCCTCTGCCCAGCTATTCAAAATCATGTTTAATGTTTTAAAAGTCCTATAAGAGAACCTCAAATCATATATTTCATGAGTTTCTGAGGTATCATTCCTGGTTTTTGATTAGGAATCAAATGATAGGGTTTTTTCTAGAATAAATTTCTTTTTTTTAAAATTTCACTTCAAATCCTGTGTTTAGAATAAATTTCTTTAATATTATAACTGGTGTTAGTAAATTGTATAATAAAACTCATTCACTTGTTCTGTTCTGGTGAATCAGAGAATCCTATTCAGGATACTACCATGTGTTAAGCTAAATAAAATAGGGAAGGATAGTCTTAAAGAATAATATAGCTAACTATACAAACAGTTATTTTTTCTCCTGTTAATACAAAATTGTATGTCAGATGTTTTATCTTTTTAAAATTATCAACAGCAGTAGCAACCAGAATCTTGATCCTAGTGAACCTAAACCTTGTACATCTAAACATGAATTATAACTTTTAAATTATGGGCATAGGTGGAAATTTGGGTAAGTTGGAAGTGAGAAGTCACCCACAGAGGTTAGTTACCTGTAAGAGGGAGGTAATAAGGATACAAAGGGAGATGTCCTTTAAAAAAAAATGCTGATTTTAAAATTGTGCTAAAATATAACATAAAATTATTTTAACCATTTTAAGTGTATAGTTCAGTGGCATTAAGTACATTCACCTTGTGCAACCATCACCACCATCTCCAGAACTTTTTTCATCTTAGCCATTAAACAAACAATAATTTCCCATTCCTCCCTCCCTCCAGCCCCTGACAACCACCATTCTATTTTCTGTCTCTATGAATTTGACTATTATCATATGAGTGGAATCATTCCATATTTGTTCTTTTGTGACTGGCCTATCTTACTTAGCATAGTGTCTCCAAGGCTCATGTATGTTGTAGTATGCGTCAAAGTTCTTTCCTTTTTAAGGCTGAACAATATTCCATTTCAGGTATATATCACTTTTTCTTTACCCATTCATCTGCCAGTAAACACTTGGGTTGCTTTTCTACCTTTTGGCTACTGTAAACATTGCTGCTGTGAACATTGGAACTGCCATACTGTTTTCCATACCTGCTGTACCATTTTGCATTCCCACCAGCAGAGCACAGCGTTCCAATTTCTCTATATTCTCACCAATATTTGTTATTTTCTGTTTTCTTGATAGTAGCCATCCTAGTGGGTGCAATGTATCCCATCATGGTTCTAATTTACATTTCCCTAGTGATTAGAGGTGTGCTTATTTGCCATTAGTATATCTTGTTTGGAGAAATGTGTATTCAAGTCCTTTGGCCATTGTTGTGTGCACATTTTTTAAAACCGAAATAGTAGCTACAAGAGCAACTTATAACTTCATAGAACTACCAGAAAGATAGCACTTTTAATTGTTATCTAATACTGGTAGCAAATGAGTAAATATTTTAGGAAGATATTTATCTCATATATCTAATCAAGTTTTGTCTGCTCTTCATATATTTCCTCCATCTCTTCTCTATCCCTATTAACATTATCCTACTCAATTTAGCATCATCTCATGCATGATGTAATACAAATTACCTGGGTAAAAGAGTGCCGTGTGTATAGTAGGTGTTTAATTTGATGAATGATAACTTGAACTGAGTGGGTTCAGTTCTAATACAATCTTAAGAATAGGTGGTCATAAATTCCTCTAGTAGGTTTGCTCTTCTTTAATTCCCTCCCCCTCAGTTCAACAAAGGTTTATTATGCATGGGACTTGAGATCTGAGTTTCTTTCCCTCAAGATGTATGGCAGTAGGCAAGGTGCACAAACTCTTTTCTCTTTTGGCTGAACTAAATGATTTCTTCTTGTCTTGTCTATTAAATCTTTTTAGGATTCTTATAAATATTATCAACTTTTGGTTATTAGATGCCTCAATTATCTGAATACTATTTTGCTCTCAATAAATCATGTTTTTAGATTCTCACCAAACATGGATAAACTGGGAGATGAGAGTCTATTTTAATTCAGCTCACTTTCTTATTTACCTTTACATATTTCCTTGGGTTTCTTAGATCAACCTGAAACCTAATCTGTAAACCTTTTAAATCCAAACATTTAGTTACTTTCTCTAAGAATCAACCATCGATAATAAAGCAATAATATTTTAAACAGTTAACATCAAGATGGGGTTTGTGGGTCTTCTAAAAGGTAGTATTGCATCTTAACAGTATTTAGAAACAAAGAATAAGAAATGCTGTACTGTGTACCTTTAGTTTTTTTATTTCTATTTTTGAAGTGTTAAAAATACCAGAACATCTCACATACCCAAATAGGGCAATGTATATTCCAAAGCTAAATATACATTTTTTAAAAATTACCTTCCATTTTTGTTTGTTCTTACCTCTGTTCTCTTCTTGTTTCATTGAGAAGCCACATTAAATTGATTTTAAGTGAACTTCTAAAAGATATAAATAATTCTTTAAACCAGTTTAATCTCAAGAAATAATGTTGTCATAGGCTAATGTAGATATGATAGCAAAATTGAGTAAACCCTTTTAAAATAGATTAAATTTTCATATTTAGTATTTTTGCTGCCCAGTAATTTTCTTAGATTGACCATCTCTTCTGTTTTTTCTTGTTTCTGTTTATAAATTAGTAGTTATTTGTGAATAATCATTTTCTGGGATCTGTACAAAATTTTTTTGGTTTATATAATACAGTCTTCTTTTGCTTTATGCTCTAATTCTCTAATATTTTAAATAATTTTTATTTCTCAGCAATCAAGAAAGTAGTTTTAACGCTGTATTTGTCACTGGGAAAACTAGTTTTAATTTATATTGACCTTTTTCTCCTTTGAGCATTTAGCCTGCATTCAATAAAATGTTGATGACTGCTCTTTAGAAGACAGCTGTATGAAATAAAGTATTATAAATATTCAGCTTTCCTTTCTAAGCATTGTCACCAACAGCTGGGCATCCAGTTTAGCAGAACAGATTTTGCACAGAGAGAGCCTGGCATGTTCCTGAATCAGTTTAGTGAAGGAAACAAAAAATAGTTTCTTATGGATTGGGGACTTATAAAGACATAGAGCATCTGTTCCTCTGTTAAGTCATAGTCTGGTTGCACTGAATCATGTTTAAAGCTAGAATAATGTGCAAAACTTTTTTTCACCTTGCTCATACCTTCAACACCTAGTGCATTATATCTGCAAATAATATACTTTCAATATCTCCGTTGAAGGTAGGTAAATTAATTTGCTCTTATGTATAATTTTTTATTAGTGGTATTTTAAATCAGACAGATATACTAATTTTTTAATAAGACTTTATGATTTTAATATTTAAATTATGTGGTAGTCATTGTATATAAAACTACATATATAAAAAAGTGATCCATTTAAATATTATTATCCTATTTTGAAATATGCTGTTAAAAATCAACCATCCTCATAAATAATTGCTATCTTCCTATGGTATTCTGCTTTAATAAGTAATATAAAATTAGTTGGCAAAAGTAACTTAGAACCTTTGTTTTTATATCTTGTCCTTTACTATTTGGCTACTTAAAACATGCCAAATCTAAGATTTCTTCAAATGTTTTGTTTGCAGGGCTAAAAGATCACTGAAATTGGATGGTCTAGTAGAAGAAAATGTAAGTATTTTCTTAAGAGTTTGCATGATACAATTGTGTTTTTAATTTTTAACTACTGATTAACATAAAAATTATCAAAACACAATGTGATATGATTGATACGCCATTTTCTGTATATAGAGTATTTTTTGTAAATCTAATATGTGGAAGTTTCTGGTCAGTTTGAGGTGCTCATTTAAGAAACAAATTATTTCAAAACCTTAAAGAAATAATTTAGTAGAAATTAGGTCACTATTTATAGAATAAAAGTAATGTTCCACTTAAATGTACAAGTAACAATATGGAACAATAGCAATACCTTTAATCTGCATACTATAATCTACTAAAATGAAATAAAAACATTAGCACTTTTATATCAGAAGTGTAATTACCTCCCTCAGTTATGCAGGCATGGATTAAATGACAAAATACTAACATTGTAATAAATTTCACCATAGTTATCACAATAAAAATAAAATTGTAATGTTGCTATACTTTTGTAAATCTAGTCATAGCACATTCCCAGTGCCATCATATCATGACATATGTTAGTTTATTATCTTTTCATACCAACTATGGATCTAGATACAAACACTAATACTCAGTAATCTTAAATGCAAGTAAAGTGGTGAGAAAGTAAATTAAAATAAATAGCTAGTAAATAAATGGGCTCCTACAAAATCTCATATGTGAATGCCATTTCAAGAAATGGTTTTATATGGAATTTCTCTTTAGAAGACTTAATGGTATTTAACAAAACAGAAATTTACCATTTAAAAAATTTCCTAGGTGCTTTTTTAAAAATTTTAAACAAAGGTGGCAAAATACTGCAGTGACACTAAAAAAATCATTAACAGTGTAATTAGCAATTTAGAGTACCATTATCCAACTTGTTCTGTGCAGAATGCAGCTGTTACTGTAATTCTGCATCTGTTTCTTTGGTCAGAATGGTATTTTGGTAGATGAGTAGTCCAGCTTGAAATGAAATACGGTTCTTTCCTGCCCCAAAACTGTTCTTTGGGAGATGGTAACATTATTTGAATGGAAAAGAATGACCATTTCAGAATCCATTCTCTTCATGAAGTAAATGGTCATCATGGCAGGCTTTCTATCCATTTTTTCTTCAGATGAAGATGTGTCAAGGTAGCCAATGCCACAGCTGATATCCTGTATTAGAAAAATACATTGTTATGTTTGGCCCAGTTCTGTACCTTTAAACCAATTGAATTAGCTCGGTACCACATGGCCACCACCTGCTCAAAGCTGGCTTCTAGCATCCTAGCCTGGGCCTTTCTTCAACATTTTTCTTCTATTTCCTGAGCTATTTCCAATATTTTCAGCTTTTGTACTCTTATCTCATCATCTGTTTGTAGCTCTATATTTACATCTTAGATCTAATAGCTGTTTTATTCTGGTGTTAAGTTTGGGCTTCTCTCCTTGGCTACATATACGAGGGATGCCTGGAAAGTATCCAGCCATATAATATGAAAAATGTAATATGAAATGGCTGGATACTTTTTGGAGAGCTTCATATACTTCATCTACTCCAGTAACAACTTAGCCCTGAAGCAGCCTGACTCCTAGTTATCTACTCCCCTGGCCCATGGTCCCATTGAGGATGCCTTAGCCCATACAAAAGGAAATTGGACATTCAAAATATATACCTATAATTCTAGGAGTACTTAATTATTGTGAAGCTATAGAGGAACTAGTAGTAACTTTGTGGTCATTTTGCCTTACCAATATGATGCTGAAGGAAAAAAAACTGGTGTCCAAGGAAAGGAGATGGTCGTCATATGCTAACTGGTTGAAGTAGAGTCCACTTATCCTAAGCTACTGCTATTTCCTCTCCCAGAAATATTTGGAACTCCCACCTCCCAGTGTTCCCTAATGCAGCTACAGAACTTCATAGAGATTAATGCTCCATGATGTTTGGGCAAGGGTGCAAATGTCGTGTTCTATTACTGTTAGTAAGAAACTTCTAAGTCTGATTATTCCCATGGCCTAATCCTGTCTGTCTAATTCCAGAACATTTCCATCACCCCAAAAAGAAACCCCATACCTATTAGTAGTTAGTCTCAATTTCTCCCTCCCCCATCCTCTGGCAACTATGAATCTACTTTTTGTCTCTATAGATTTGCCTATTCTAGACATTTCATATAAATGGGATCATAGAATATGTACCCTTTTGTGTCTGGCTTCTTTCATTTAGCATAACATTTTCAAAGTTCATCCATGTTGTAGCATGTAACAACAGTACTTCATTCCTTTTTGTGGCTGAATAATATTCCACTATATGGATTATACTTACTAACTTTTGTTTATCAGTTGAAGAACATTTGGGTTTTTGGTTTTTTTACTATTATAAATAATGCTGCTATGAACATTCTTGTGCAAGCTTTTGTATGAACATGTTTCCAATTTTCTTTCTTTATTTTTTAGAGATGGGGTCTTGCTCTGTTGCCCAGGCCGGAGTACAGTGGTGTGATCATAGCTCATTGCAACCTCAAACTCCTGAGCTCAAGAATCTTCCCCTCCAGCCTTCCAAGTAGCTAGGATAACAGGCACACACCAATAAGCCCAGATAATTTTTTTTTTTTTTTTAATTTTTGTGGAGACAAGGTCTCACTATGTTGCCCAGGCTAGTCTCAAACTCCTGGCCTCAAGCGAGGGCCTCCCAAAGGGCTAGATTACAGATATGAGCTATGGTGCCCAGACTGTTTTCAGTTTTCTTAGTTATATACCTAGGAGTGAAACTGCTGGGTCATACAGTAATTCTATGCCTAACTTTTTGAGAAACTGCCAAGCTCTTTTCTACAGCACCTGCACCATTTTACATTTTCACCAAAACTGTATGAGGGTTACAGTTTCTTTACATCCTGTCAATGCTTGTTATCTGACTTTTTTATTCTAGCCATCCTACTGTTTGTGAAGTGATATAATCATTGTGGCTTTGATTTGCATTTTCTTGAGGACCAATGATGTTGAGCATCTTTTCATGTGGTTATTGACCATCTGTAATATTTTCTTTGGAGAAATATGTACTCAAATCTTTTGCCCACTTTTTAATTGGATTGTCTTTTTGTTGTTGACTTGTAGGAGTTCTCTGTATATTCTGAATACTACCATTTTATAAAATACATGATTTGCAAATATTTTCTCCAATTCTGTGGATTATCTTTTTACCTTCTTGATAGTATCTTTTGACACACAGAAGTTTTTCATTTTGATGAAGTCCAATTAATTTTTTCATTGATTGTCTTTTTGGTGTCATATCTAAGAAACTATTGTGTAATCTATGGAAACAGATATTATGTTTCTTTCTAAGAGTTTTAGAGTTTCAACTCTTACATTTAGGTCTTTTATCCATTTTGAGTTAATTTTTATACATTGTATGAGGGTAGGAGCCAAATTCATTTTTTGTATGTGGATATCCAATTGTCTTAGCACCATTTGTTGAAAAGGCTATTCTTTCCCCCATTGAATGACCTTGGCACCCTCATCAAAAATCAATTGATCTAGATGCTGAGAATCAGGGAAAAAAAAAGAAAAAGAATCAATTGATCACAAATGTATATATTTATTTTTGGAAACTCAAATCAGTTCCATTCATCTATATGTCTGTGCTTATGCCACTACCATACTGTCTTTGTTACTGTAATTTTTTTAATTTAAAAAATGTTTGAAATCAGAAAGTGTGAGTCTTCCAACTTTGTTGTTCTTTTTCAAGATTGCTTTGGCTATTCTATATCCCTTGCAATTCCATGTGAATTTTAGGATGAGCTAGTCCATTTCTGGAAGAAAAAAAAAATCAGTTGGAATTTTGATACGAATTACATCAAATTTGCAGATCATTTTGGGAAAATTGTCATCTTAACAATAGTAAGTCTTCCAAATCATGAGCATTAGATAGGTTTCTATTTATTTAAATCTTTAATTTCTTTCAACCATGTTTTATAGTTTTCAGTATACAATCTTATACTTTTTTTGGCTAAATTTATTGCTAAGTATTTTATTCTTTTTGATGCTGTTATAAATGGAATTGTTTCATAATTTTATTTTTAGATTAGTTATTTCTAATGCACAGAAATGCAACTGATTTTTATGTATGGATCATATATCCTGCAACTTTGCTGAACTTGTTTATTAGCTCCGATTTGGGGTTTTTTTGGTAGATTATTTAGAATATTCTATATATAAGATTGTGTCATCTCCAAGTAAAGGTAGTTTTACTATTTATTTACTTTCTAATTTGATGCCCTTTTCTTTCTTTCTTTCTTTCTTTTCTTTCTTTCTTTCTCTCTCTCTCTCTTCTCTTCTTTCTCTCTCTTTCTTTCTTTCTTTCCTTTCTTTCTTTTCCTATTGTTTTCACCAGAACCTCTAGAACAATGTTAAATGAAAGTGGCAAGAACAGACATCCTTGCCTTGTTCCTCATCTTAGGGGAAAAGCATCAGTATTTCACCATTAGGTATGTTAGCTGTGGGCTTTTCATAGATGCCCTTTATCAGATTGAGAAAATTCCTTTCTATTCCTAGTCTGTTGAGTGTTTTTGTTGTGAAAGAGTGTTAGCTTTTGTCAAGCACTTTTTATGCATAATTGTGATGATTATGTGTTTTTTTCTTTTATTCTCTTAATATGGTATAGTATTACATTGATTGGTATTTATGTGTTGGACCAACCTTGCATTCCTGGGATAAATTCCACTTGGACCTGATGTATAATTTTTTTATATGCCACTGCTTTTAATTTGCTAAGATTTTTGCATCTGTATTCATAAGGGATATTGTTCTGTAATTTTCTTGTGATGTCTTTGTCTGATTCTGGTATCAGGGTAATATGAATTAGGAACTCTTCCCTCCTATTCTTTGGATGAGTTTGAGAAGGATTGGTGTCAATTTTCTTTAAAAATTGATAGAATTTGCCAGTGAAGTTATCTGGTCCTGGGCTTTTCTTTGTTGGAAATTTTTTGAATATTAACTCTATTTCTTTACATGCTATCGATCTATTCAGATTTTCCAGTTCTTTATGATTCAATCTTGGTAGGTTGTATGTTTCTGGAAATTGTTCAATTCATCTGTATTATCTAATTTGTTAGCATACAATAGTTCATCTGTATACCTTTATGATCCTTTGGATTTCTTCAAGGTCAGTAGAAACATCCTTTCTTTCATTCCTGATTTTAATAATTTGAATCCTCTTTCTTTCTTCTGTTGTTTGTCAATCTGGCTAAAGATTTGTCAATTTTGTTGATCTTTTCAAAGAACTAACTTTTGGATTCATTGATATTCTCTATTGTTTTTTTCTCTATTTCATCTGTTTTTCTCTTTAATATTTATTATTTCTTTCCTTCTGCTTGCTTTGAGTTTGGTTTGCTTTTCTTTTTGTGGTTTCTTAAAGTGGAGGATTAGGTTATTTAAGAGCTCTCTTTTTAATGTAGTTATTTGTAGCTATAAATTTTCCTCGGAGTGCTGCTTTCACTGCATCTCATAAGTTTTTGTATGCTGTGTTTTGTTTTTGTTCTCAATGTGCTTGTAATTTTCCTTTTGATTTCTTCCTGGATCCATTGGTTATGTAGGAATGCATTGTTTAATTTCCACATATTTATGTATTTCCTAAATTTCCTTCTGATAGTTTTGTTTGTTTGTTTGTTTGTTTGTTTGTTTTAGACAGAGTCTCACTCTCGCTCTGTTGCCCAGGCTAGAGTGCCATGGCATCAGTTTAGCTCACAGCAACGTCAAACTCCTGGGCTCAAGTGATCCTCCCGCCTCAGCCTCCCAAGTAGCTGGGACTATGGGTGTGCACTACAACGCCCACCTGATTTTTTCTGTTTTTAGTAGAGATAGGGTCTCACTCTTGGCTCAGGCTGGTCTCAAACTCCTGACCTCAAGCAATCCTCCCGCCTCAGCCTCCCAGAATGCTAGGATGTTATTAATTTTTTTCTTCATTCCATGTGACCAGAGAAAATTGTTTGTATTATTTCAACCTTTTTAAATATATTAAGACTTGTTTTATGGCCAAACGTATTATCTATGCTGCCAAATGTTATATGTACACTTGAGAATGTGTATTGTGTTGTTGCTGGGTGGTAGGAGGATTCTATAGATGTCTGTTACTTATAGTTGGTATATAGCATGGTTCAACTCTTCTACTTCCTTAGTGATTTTCTGTCTAGTTTTTCTATCCATTATTGAAAGTGGGGTGTTGAAGTTTCTGACTATTAGAGTTGACTTTTCAGTTTCTCCCTTCCAATTCTGCCAGTTTTCATTTTATGTATTTTGGGCCTCTCTTGTTAGATGTGTATATGTTTATAATTGTTATTTTTTCTTTTAGTTTTTTTTCCCAGTACAATGAATATTCATTGTATTTTCTTGGAAAAAAAGAGGAGGAGAGGGAATGGGTCAGCATGTATTGTAATAGTATAGCAGAAGGGAAAGGAAGTACCCTTTACAGCAAATCAGCCATCAAATAAACATATTCCAGTGACAGAGTCACCAAAACCCAAAGGAACTCAATCTTCTGCAGTTCAGTTACAAGGGGATGGATCAAGGAATGAACAGACAGGTACATACTCTCCTACACTCCATTCTTACTTCCTCATGAATTCAAAATTTTACACAATGCTTTGGTTTCTTTTTTTTTTTTTTTTTTTTTTTAGACAAATTGTTGCTCTGTTGCCTGGGCTAGAGTGAGTGCCGTGGTGTCAGCCTAGCTCACAGCAACCTCAAACTCCTGGGCTCAAGCGATCCTCCTGCCTCAGCCTCCCGAGTAGCTGGGACTACAGGCACGTGCCACCATGCCCGGCTAATTTTTTCTATATATTTTTAGTTGACCAATTAATTTCTTTCTATTTATAGTAGAGACGGGGTCTCGCTCTTGCTCAGGTTGGTTTCCAGCTCCTAACCTTGAGTGATCCACCCGCCTAGGCCTCCCAGAGTGCTAGGATTACAGGCGTGAGCCACCGTGCCCGGCCCAAAGCTTTGGTTTCTATCAGTAAACATGGAATTATGGTTGTTCACCTCGTATTAACCTTGTAGCCACTTTGCCAGGTTTTTTTGTGCCTGTATAAAAGTTCCTGAGTGACTTGAATACATTCATCTTCCCTTTCTTGGCTTCCCACCCAGGATCGAACATGCATCACCCAATACAGTCTATTGCATTTGCCCTATTTTAACAAAGTGATGTAAGTTTATAGTTATCTTACAGTATGTAAATGAACCTCCCTTTCTCTTTAGCTACTATGACAGCTTGATCACTATTGCAACAGGCAGGACACTGGCTCCAGATACTCCAAAAATGCCCTTGCTAATGAGTCTCTCTAGAAGCCAAGCAGGTAAAGTCCAGAATTTTGAGTTAAGAATTTTTGTCCTTGTTGTATACATTCATTTCTAGGCAGCACAAATGGGTACATATTATTCTAAAACCCTATGCCTACTAACTCAGGTTTTTATACACACACATACATAAATATCCATGGTAGACCTAGCTTAATCTCAGCAAAAGGTGGGTCTGGTATGTGAAACAAATTCCATGCCCTAGGATTAGAGGTTTGAAATAAAGAATACCGTATTATATATGTAGACACCCTCATCTAACCTTGGCATCTTCTCTAGGCCTTTCACCTGGCCCAGGCTCTAACCTCTCTGCACCACTTTCCTATTCACACTCATTTCCAATCTTCCAGTAGAAGGAGATCAAGTCATGTGGTCAACCAACTAAAACCAAGTACTCCAAGAAACATTATTAAGCTAGAGGAGTTCCAAGAAGACACTGGTAAAAAAGTTAGCTCTTACTGACAAAAATGAGGTAATTCAATAGGCTGTATAACTCCAGGTGGTTGTTCTTTGTGGTGATAAAACAACAACAAAAAGTATTCCTGCTGTGCAGACCTGGAGCTGCTACCCAATTATCCCTGAGATTGCTCAGGTACCTGAGAACAGAGTGCAAAAATGAGGGCCTTAGATTAAAATATATAAAAATACAAAACCACAATATTTGTATTAAGAAATAAAAAGTTAAAATGCACAAGATACATCATTAGCACACATCTAGTGCTATCAATTGACCTGCTAGAGAAAGTGGGAACCAAGATGCAGTTATTCAGTGGAGCAAATAAATAAAATCATAGTGGCCCAGAATGGGGTGGGAGTAAGCTTAGGAGTTGCAGGTCTGAAGCTGTTCCCCCCCCCACCCCTTTTGCCTGTCATCACACCCATTGCTTGGGACAGTTCCCAGCTTCCTGTCCCAAGAATGGGCTGTAGGAAACACATGGAAAAGCCCTGCTCTAATCTATCTACCTGAGAGATTCCATGTAGTGGCTTCTAGGTGGGGTCCATCAATCTGGTTTCATGCTTAATCTTTTCATTCTGGCATAGGAAATATTATTATATATCCACCGTTTTTTTTTTGAGACAGAGTCTCACTGTGTTGCTCGGGCTAGAGTGCCGTGGCATCAGCCTAGCTCACAGCAACCTCACACTCCTGGACTCAAGCAATCCTTCTGCCTCAGCCTCCCAAGTAGCTGGGACTACAGGCATGCGCCACCATGCTCGGCTAATTTATATATATTTTTTTATTTATTTATTTTTTTAGTTGGCCTATTAATTTCTATTTGTAGTAGAGACGGAGTCTCACTCTTGCTCAGGCTGATTTCGAATTCCTGACCTTGAGCGATCCGCCCGCCTGGGCCTCCCAGAGTGCTAGGATTACGGGCATGAGCCACCGTGCCCGGCCTATATCCACCTTTAAAAGGAAAACAACTTCCCTATCCAGGCCACTTTCGAAAGCTGAAAATTGTGTAGTGGAGCCTCAGATAAAGCGTGCAGATTCTAGGGAGATTTTCCACAAAAGCACTCACCTTTGTTTGTTTGAATAGCACGTTTGGAATTCCTTTGGCTTCACCCCTCTTACCCCCCAGGAGGGAAGAGAGGGTGATGCTGTGGGTCCTGGACTGAGATACATGGCGGTGCCAGTGCTCTCTGCCTGCCCCATCATACTTTCTCCACTCCTTGCTACTTAAGTAAGGGAATATATTAGTTAAGTGAGGAAACTGAAGTTCAAGTGAGTGGTGTGGACACTATAGCATATCTAGGAAGCAGCAGAACAATTATATGAGCCCAGGCTTTCTGCCTATAAGTCTGGTGCTCCTTTCATATATCACAGCTATCTTCCGTTTAGAATAATTGTTTAAATACTTTGTGAATCTTCATTCTCTTTGGAAAATCTTATTTCTTTTTTTTTTTTTTTTTTTTTTTTTTTTTTAGTCAGAGTCTCACTCTATTGCCCGGGCTAGATTGCCATGGTGTAAGCCTAGCTCATGGCAACCTCAAACTCCTGGGTTCAGGCGATCCTCCTGCCTCAGCCTCCTGAGTAGCTGGGACTACAGGCATGCGCCACCATGCCCGGCCTATTTTTTCTATATGTAT